>QPMI01000170.1:0-215621 GCA_004431415.1 Cyanophora paradoxa | reverse complement strand
CGCTCCGCGTATAGAGGGCGGCCGCTCTCGTCAACGTGGTGCGTCCCATCGTCCGATGGACGAGCGCTTATGCTTTCCAGTTCTGCCATGAAAGTGAACTGCAGCTGGGGCGAGCGGCCGCAGGGGCGCGAGGCGCCCAACTGCCGGCGCAGAGCAGCCGTTCGAGGATGCGCGGAAAGCGACGCGATGTTCCCGAGGAAAGCAGGTCGTGCGAGATGGCGCGCGACGGCCGGCGGAGAGCAGACGAAGGCCATCCTCGGATTGCGTACCCGCCGCCCGGACGCCAAGTTCGACCGAATTTGAACCTTTGCGGCGCGATTTCGATGGCCGCGTTCGTTGCACCAGCGCCGCTTGGTTGGTTTCACGGCGCGGGCATTCAAAGCCAGTCCAACCCTCGGCTGGCTCCGTCGCCTCGAGCTCGCGCTCCCGAGCTCCGGCGCCCTCCCAATGACATCGGCTCAGTTGCAAATCGCGTCTTTGTTTGCATACCGCGTCCGCAGGGGCCCCGCTGCAGCTGGATTCACGGCCGCCGCACATTAATATTCGCCCTCCCCTCGCGCCCCGACACGAAAGCCGTCGCGTGCAGCGGATCCGAAGCCGTTCCTGACAAGCAGACCGTGCGTGCATTTAGACGCGCTCCCCTTCTACGTCGCTTGACGCGCGCGCCACTCCAGGGCCTCCGCGGCAGGGCGGCCGCGGCGGTGGCGTCCTTCTTTTGCGCACTGGTCGCCAACACGGTCGCCCGCAGCCTTAAAGGCCCGCCCCCGTCTCCGTTCGCCGGGCTTCCAACGTGACCGCCTGGCCTCCCGGCAGACACGCTGGTGGCGCAGCACGCCGGCGCCGACGCGATCCCCCTCCTGCGCATCGCCCTCCTGCCCGCCGCCTGGGCCGCCGCCGCCGCGTACGGCTGCGCGGCGCGGCGCCTCGCCCCGCGGCCGCTCGCGCTCGCCGCTGTCCTGCCCTTCTCGGGGCGGCCCTCGCCTTCGGGGCGCTCCTCTACCCCGCGTCGCCGGCCACGGCGCCGCCGCCGCCGCCGCCCTCGCGCCCCTCGGCCTCCCCGCCGCGCTCGCCCGGCTCCTCGCCGCGTGGTGCGCCGACTTGCCCCCGGCCGGCGCCAGGGGCTGAGAGGTGCGCGTGGGGCGGGGCAGGCCGGCGGGGCTCTTCTTCGCGGGGGCGGAGCTGTGGGCGGCCCTCGCCCTCTCCGCGCTCGTGGGGCACGCCCTCAACGACGCCCTCCCGCCCCTCCTCGGGCGCCCCGCCCTCCCCGCCGCCATCATCGCCGCCAACTTCCCGGGCCTCCTCACCGGTGCCGCCCTCACCCGCCGCCTCGCCCCGCCCTCGCCCGGTCCCCTAGCCCCCGGCCCAGTACTCGCCCTCTGCTCCGCCATTGCCGCCGCCGCCGCAGCCACCGCTCTCCTTCTCGCCGCCGCCTCCCCGGCTGGCGCCGAGTCCAGCCCCCAGCCGGGCGGGGCGGAGGCCGCGGAGCAAGCGACGGGGGCCGTGCCGGGCGGGCGGGGCGGGGAGGAGTCGGCGGGGGCGACGGCGGCGGCGCTGGGGGCGCTGGTGGCGGGGTACAACGCGGGAGCCTGCTGCTGGAGTCCTCTGGAAGGCCCTCGCGCAGCGCGCCGCCGCCGGCTCCGCCGCCCGCTTCGCCGCCCACGTCGCCGCACTCGAGGCCGTCCGCCCCGCCCCGCCGCCCCGGCCCGCTCGGGCCCGCCTGACTCCGGCTCAGATGACGGGGGCGGCGATGGTGGCGGCGCTGCTCCCCGCGGGGCCCTCCTCGCGCGCCCCGCCCGCCTGCCCCTCGCCGCCGCCGCCACGCCTCTCGCCGTCCTCGCTGCCTCCCTGCCCTTCCTCGCGGCCGCGGCGGCGGGGCCGGGGGCGCTGGGGGCGGCGGTGGCGGCGGGCCAGGTGCTGCAGGCCGTCTCGCGGGCCGGCAAGTATGCCCTCCTCGACCCCGCCAAGGACGCCGTGCGCGCTGCCTCGCGACCGGCCCCGCGCTGCACTCCGGGCTCCGGGGCGAGGTCGCCAGGGCGCGCGGCGTGCAGGCGCTCTGGGCGCTGGCAGACGCGGGGCAGCGCCGCGCCGCCAAGGCCCGCGTCGACGTCCTCGGTCCGCCCCGCCGGCTGCGTTTCCTCCCTTCTTCTCGCCCTCTCACGCCGGGGCGCAGCGCAGGCGGCGGGAAAGGCGCTGGGGGCGGCGCTGGCGCTGGCGTGCGGGGCGGCCTGCGGGGGCCTCGCGGAGGCGTGGCGGCCCCTTGGACTCCTCTCCACCGCCGCCACCGCCGCCGCACTCCTCGCCGCCGCCGCCCTCCGCACCCGCCTCCCCGCGGCCGCAGTCGCCCCGGAGACCCGCCCCTGACTAGTACTTGCAACGGGGCCCGGCCCTGGGCTCATGATCAGTGGAAGTGAGAAATGAGGCCGAGGGTTACATCGCAATTGCTCTGGATCTCTGCTTTCAAGTATACGCGCATCCTCTCCTTAAACTTCGGAGGGCTCTGTGCTGCAGCTGCAGCTCATGATCAGCAGCTGCACTGCGCACATATGGATAGCCGCAGCAGTGGCGCTCATCATCAATTGCGGTACCGGTACTGCCATCGCGGACTCGATCGCGACCGGAGCCGTACTTTCGGCCCAATTTTCGGCCCAACTGGGGCGTACAGGTGCATGCAGCGATCGCGATCGGAAGTCCGTCAGTTGCGGCTTTCCGTCAGTTGCGGTTTTCCACAATTGCAAGGTGCAAGTTTTCCAGAGTGAGTTCTACATTGTGCGTTTGTATCGCTCGTTGACATCCTTCCACCGCTACAGGATATGCCCTCTCCGCTCTTCGTGCCTGCTCTCGGCAGCGCCCCTGTCGCATTCGAAGGCCTAGGCTGCCGTTCGTCTCCGCGCGCCTCTTTCGATGGGGCGTCCGCATGCGCGCGCTCGAGGTGCTCGAGCTCTCGGCGGTCCGCGACGTCGACCGCGGCCGCGGCATGCGCAGGCCGGCCTTGCTCCCGCGCGTCCGCGAAGCTCTTCTTCACCGGCAGCGAGCATCGGCTGTTCTCCCGCCGTTCCGCTCCTGCTCCGCCGGCCGCGTTCCCTGATATCGATCATGATCGGGTCGTCTCCGCCACAAGTACTTCGCATGCGGACGCCGGCGCGCCCTCGCCCGCCCCATCGGAGCGCATGAGGATCCTTCTCGTGAACTACGGGTCCGTCCCCGAGCCTCTGTCGCTCCCGGACCTGAACGCGGGCGGCGCAGGTACCCGCCGCTGTACAGCGCGGGGAGCGAGATCTACACGCAGACGCTGGGGCGGGGCCTGGCCGACGCCGGCCACGACGTCCTCGTCTTCGCGCGCGAGGAGGACCCGACCGCGCCGGACTACGGCGTGCGGGCGGGGCGGGACGCGCGCGACGGGCGCGTCGCCGTGCGCCTCGTCAACCACGCACGCTCCAACGCCGCCTTCGCCGACGCCGCCATCGACGCCGCCTTTGACGCAGTCCGCGCCCGCCCCCGCCCCGCCCCCGCCTCGACCCGCCCGCCCGAGCGCGCTCGGGCCGGCCGGCGCGCGCGCAGGTCTGCGCCGAGTTCAAGCCCGACGTGGTCCACTTCGGGTGCGCGCCTCGAGCCCGAGCTCGCTGGCGCCCTCAGACGCCGGCGCGCGGGGCGCGCAGGCACCTGAACCACCTCAGCGTGGGCCTCCCCGCCGTCGCCAAGGCCCGCGGCGCCCGCGTCCTCTTCACCCTCCACGACTTCTGGCCCGCCCCCCCGCCCGCTCCGCCCGCCCACCGCAGCCCCGGCGCGAGCTCACGGGCGGCGCGCAGGCTGATGTGCCCGCGGGGCCAGTTCCTGAAGAGCGGGCTGACGGCGGGGGAGCCGTGGGCGGCGTGCGAGGGGCAGCGGGACGAGCGGTGCGCGGCGGACTGCTTCAACCGCCTCGCCACGGGCCTCCCCGCCGAGGCCGAGGCCGACGCCGCCTACTGGACGCGCTGGGTCCGCCCCGGCCCAGCCCCACCCCGCTCCGGGCGCGGCGCGGCTCAGAGAGGGCCCAGGTGGGGGCGCGGATGGCGGCGGTGCTGGAGGCGTGCCGGCACGTGGACTGCTTCGTGGCGCCGGCCGCGAGCCTCGCCGCGCGCTTCCGCTCCGACGCGCGCTTCGCCGCCCTCCTCGCCCCGCCGGGCCGCCTCGCCGTCCTCGACTACGGCTTCGACCTCCCGCCGCCGCCGCCGCCGCGCGAGGCCGGCGCCGGCCCCGTGGAGCTCGCCTTCCTGGGGCGCCTGCACCCGAGCAAGGGCCTGGACCGCCTGCTGCGCGCCTTCGGGCGCACCCGCGGCGACGCCCGCCTCCGCATCTGGGGCGCCGGCGACCCCGCCCTCCTCGCCGCCCTCCGCCGCGCCCTCGCCGACCCCGCCCAGGCCCCGCCCCGCCGCCCTTCGCCGCCCTCGCGCCGCCCCGACGGGGCGGGCAGGTGCCGGGGAGCGGGCGGGCGCGTGGAGGTGATGGGGGAGTGCGGGAACGAGGCGGTGGCGGAGCGCGTGCTCGCCGGCTGCGACGCCCTCGTCGTCCCCTCCGTGTGGGACGAGTGCTCCCCGCTCGTCATCCACGAGGTGCGCGCCCCGGCGGCCCTCTCCACGCCCCTCGCCGCCGCGGCGGAGGCGCTTGCCAGGCGGGCGGTAGACGGGGGGCGGGGGCGCCGGCCTCCCCTCCCGCGCCGGGGCGCCTCTCGCGCGGGCGCCGACAGCGCTCGTTTTCTTTCAGGCCCTCCACGCCCGCCGCCCGGTCATCACCTTCGACCGGCCCGCCCGCCCCGCCCCGCCTCGCGCGCCCCGCTGGCCGAGTGCGGGAGCGGGGGCGCAGGGGCGGGATGGCGGAGCAGGTGGCGGAGGGCGTGAACGGGCTCCTCGCCCCCTTCCGCGACGAGGCCGGCCTCGCCACCGCCCTCCAGGCGCCTCCCTCGCCCCCCACGCCCGCCCCCCGCGAGGCTCTGACGGCGGCCGGGGCGGCAGCGGGCGATCGACCTGGGGCGGGACGGGCTGGCGGCGCTCGGGGCGCGGGGCTACCTCCACTCGGCGGACGGCGGGGCCGTGCCCCTCGCGGAGCACGTGCGGGAGCTCCTCCAGCTCTACCGGGGCCCCGCCCCGGCCCCTGCCCCGGGCCCCTCCCCGGGCCCCGAGGCGGCGGCGGCGCTGGAGGGCCCGTGGCGGGTCACGCTCGACACGAACCCCGACGACTGCAACCTCCACTGCGAGATGTCCGTCCGCCCGCCCGGCCCCGGCCCGGCGGCGGTGGAGGTGACGGGGGCAGGTGCGAGTGCTTCTCGCCGCACAGCGACGTGTGGCGGGAGCGCCTCGCCTCGGGCCGCCCGCCCCGCCGCGCCAGCTTCCACATGGCCCGCCCGCCCCCCGCCCTCCCCGAGGCGGGGCTGAGGCCGGGGCGGGGCAGGTGGCGCGGGTGCTCGAGGAGTGCGCGGGGCGCGGCCTCCGCGAGGTCCCCGCCCGCCCCGCCCCCCGCCCCGCCCCGCTTCGAAGTGGAGCGGGGCCCACGGGAGCGCGCGGGGACGGGCGGGCAGGTGATCCCGTCGACGATGGGCGAGCCGCTGCTGTGGGACGGCTTCCCCGCCCTCCTCGCCCTCTGCGCCCGCCTCCGCCTCAAGCTCAACCTCACCACAAACGGCACCTTCCCAGGCCCGCCCGCCCCGGCCCCGGGGCCCCGCCGCACCCCTCCCCTCCCCCTCCGCCCGGGGCGAGGTGCGGGGCAGGGCGCGGGGCGGAGGCGTGGGCCCGCGACATCGTCCCCGTCGCCTCCGATATCAAGGCTCGCCGCGCGGCCGCCCGGGGCCCATGGCCTGGCGCCGGGCGGCGTGCGACGGCGTGCACCGGGGCCGCGCAGGTGAGCTGGAACGGGGCGACGGCGGCGACGCAGGAGGCGATCATGCACGGCACCCGTTTCCAGCGCCAGCTCCAGGCCCCCCGCCCCCTCCATCGCCCCCCCGCCTGCGCCTCCGCCCACGCCCTGACTACCATCGCCCGCAGAACCTGAGGACGCTGCTGCGGGTGCGGGACGAGCACGCGCGGGAGCACCCCGAGCAGCGGTGCGCCGGGGGGCGGGGCCCGGCGCCGGGGGCGGGGGGCGAGGGCGGGGCGGCAGGTGCACGGTGACGCTGCAGTGCACCTTCATGGAGGTGCCCGGGGCCGCACGCGCGCCTGCGCCGGGGGGCAGCTGCCGGCGGTGGCGATGCGAGGCGCGGGGCGCAGGGGAACCTGGCGGAGCTGCCGGCGCTGGTGCGCCTCGCCGCCGACCTCGGCGTCGACCGCGTCAAGGGCCACCAGCGCGCCCCCCGCCACCCCGCCCCGCCGCCGCCTCCGCGCCGACCGCCGCTGCCGCCGGCAGCCTCTGGGCGCACTTCGGGGAGATCGCGGGGCAGGGGCTGCGGACCGCGGAGGCGGCGCCGCGCTGGAACGCGGTGGCCGCCGAGTGCCGCGCCCTCGCGGCGGGGGCGCGGCACCGGGCGACGGGCCTGCCGCTCCGCCTCGACAACTTCGACGACCTCGACCCCGCCCGGCCCCGCGTGCCGGCCCCCCCCCCCCCCCCCCCCCCCCGCTCCTCGCTGAGCTTGCGTCGATGCCGGGGGCCGGCGCGCAGGAGCGGGGCGAGGAGGACGTGTGCCCGTTCCTCGGGCGCGAGGCCTGGGTCAGCGCCGAGGGCCGCTTCGACCCCTGCTGCGCCCCCGACGCCGGTGCCTCCGCATCCCAGACTCCCCTCCCCGGGCCCTCAAAGCGAGACCCGGGCCGGGGGTTGATCATGACCCTGGGCCGTGCGGGGCTGATCGGGGGCGGGGCGGGCAGAGCGGGCGGGGCTGGGCTACTTCGGGAACGTGGCGGACGGGGGCCTCCTGCGCCTCTGGGGCGCCCCCGTCTACCGCCGCCTCGTCGCCGACTACCGCAGCCGGCCCCTCTGCCGCACCTGCACCCTCCGCCGGCCCCGCGCCCCCGACCCCCAGGACCCTCCCCCCGCCGCCGCGTGATCAGGTGTAGGCGCCGGTTTACCTGTAGGCTAAGGCCGGGCCTAGGCTTACGCCGGCGCGCCGGGCCTCCTGATCATGAGCCTAGTAGGCGCCCCACGCCCCGGGCCCGGCCCGCGGCTGGCACACTGCACTGCGGCAGCTGCAGAGTTAGTTGATGCATATGCAGTTGCAAAACTGGTTCATGACCCGGATTCAATTCCGATTCAATTATTATGGGCTGCAGCTGACCCTGAGGGCGAGAAGCCGCTGAGCCTTGAAGGAGCCTTAGCTGTAGGCCGTGAATCCAGTGAAGGCTTCCAAGTTGCAACTGTCGCGGTGCACTGCGGCATGCGCATGCGGATCCCGGATCCGGCCTCGGAGCCGCAGACACCGCGCGCAGGCCCGGCCTTTAAATTTGGCTTGCCATTGTCCAACTCCAGGCCTAGGGCTTCTAAGTTGCAGATTTAGATCTAGAGAGCCTCGAGCTCCCCATGACCCGAGAGAGCCGGAGCTCCCCATGGCCATGGCCACGCAACAGACTCTGAGACTCTGAGAGGCTCCGAGGCTCCTCGAGCTCGAGCTCTGCGAGTATCATAGTATTTTGATCATGAGCTATATAGCTAGCGCGAGCTCGCGAGCTAACGTTAACTGACAGCTAAACCCCACCAAACCCCAGCTAACTGACAGCTCCAACATTGAATTTGAAGCTCGCGGCGTCGACGCTAAAATGCTGTTTTGCACGCCGCTGATCAATGCACATATGCATGCGCATGCGCTGTCTCTCGTCACGCCCCGCGCGCACGTCGCGGAGCTGCATTCTGAACCTGCAATCAAGCATTCCCGCCCCCGAGCAAAGGATGCGCATGTATACGTATTTGCGCTCGGCTCGCATGACCAAAAGTTCTTTCTCGGTCAGCGCGATCGTTTTCGCGGTGCGTCTAGTTTTGTTGCGGCCACCCTTGCGATTTTCGCGCAAAACTCGCGCAGGTTCCGAACCACTTTTCGCGGCCGCCGGTCTAGATCTTGACCGTGTTATCGATTTTGCGCCGAACACAACAGTCGCGACCAGCGCGCCTCTCGTTCCGTTCTCGTTTTCCGATCGGGATCACGAGCTTCAATTGCAATTGCAACTGCAAGGATCCGGAGAGGACGAGCTCGAGCCACCGCATGGAGCGCGCGTGCTCGGTTAGAGCACCTTTCACGCACTCTGCATCACGACCAGCACGTCTGACGGCCGCGGGGCAGTGACAGGCGGTGCCGGCTTCATTGGCTCCCACGTTTGCCTTGCTCTCGTCGAGGCCGGCTTCCAGGTGCGAAAGTTTCAGCTGCAGATCTACATTCAGGCCTTGAAGCGCGACCGGCAAATGTAAATCGAAACTGACGGTCTCGCGCCAGGTCTCTGTGCTCGACGACCTCTCGACGGGCAGCGCGGCCGCCCTCCGCGCCGTCGCCCGCCTCGCCGGGCGCCCGCTGCCCCTCTTCCGCTGCGACCTCCGCGACCGCGCCGCCACCGCCCGGGCCCTCGCCGCCGCGCGGCCCTGGGCGGTCTGCCACCTCGCGGCGCGCAAGTCGGTGCCGGAGTCGCTGGAGAGCGCGGCGCTGTATTGGGACGTGAACGTGGGGGGCACGGCGGCGCTGCTGAGCGCAGCCGAGGCCCTCCCCGACGGGCCCCGCGTCCTCGTCTTCGCCTCTTCTTGTGCGCCCGCCCGCCCAGCCCTCCGCTCCCATCGCGCGGCCCGGCGGCGCCGGCGCTTGCGATTGGGTTCCGGCTGACTCTCGGACCTCTGCCCGGGCGCCGGCAGCGACGGTGTACGGTGACGGCTCGCGATCGGAGGGGCCGCTGCAGGAGGCGGCGGCGGAGGCGGCGGGAGCGACGTGCCCCTACGGGGCCTCGAAGCGGGCGGCGGAGGAGATGCTGGAGCAGGTCGCGGCGGGGAGCAGCAGGGGCCCCGGCTCGAGCGCCGGGCGGCCGTGGCGCGTGGTCGCCCTCCGTCTCTTCAACCCCGTCGGGGCGCACGAGAGCGGGGCCCTGCGCGAGCGCGGCGCCGGCCCGCACGCCAACCTCATGCCCCGCATCGAGCGCGTGCGCCCCGGCGCCTCGCCCCCGCCAGCGCTCCGGCCCCTCCTGCGTACGCGTGATCGCGGTGCTGCAGGTGCTGCGGGGGGCGGAGCGGGAGCTGACGGTGCACGGGGCGGGGCGGGGCGGCGCGCGCGACTTCTTCCACGTCTGCGACGCCGCCGACAGCTTCCTCGCCGCCCTCCGCCTCGCCGCCCGCCGCCCCCGCCACGCAAGCGCCCGAAACCCGCGCTCCGGCCGCACCCTCAGCCTCCGACGCATCGATCGCGCAATTCACTGAGTGGGGCGGGGGCGGGGGCAGGGGGCGCTGTTCCGGGCCTTCAACGTGGCCTCGGGGGAGCCCTGCTCGGTCCTCCGCCTCGCCCGCCTCGTCGAGCGCACCGCCGGCCGGCCCCTGCCCCTCCGGTCCGCCCCACGCCGGCCCTGGCCTTTGCCGCCGCAGCGAAGCAGGGCGCCGGCGGCAGGTACGGGCCGGGGCGGGCGGGGGACGCGCTGGCCGTCTGGGCGGACGTGGCGGCGGCGGCGGCGCCCCTCGAGGCGGGCGGCCTCGCCTGGCGGCCCCGCCGCCCCTTTCCCAGGCCCGCCCCCACGCCCAGAGCCAGCGCGCTCCCCGCGCGCGGCGTGCCCCGTGACGCCCGCGCAGGCGTGCGAGGACGCGTGCCGCTCCTGGGCCTCCTCCCGCGCCCCGCCCCGGGCCCCCGCTCCTCACGCCCCCGCCCCCCGCCCCCCCGGTCCCGCAGCCTCCTGCGGCTCCCGCCCCCGGCGGCACGGAGCCGGCGCCGGCGTAGAGTGAGGGCTGCCCCCGAGCTCCCCGGTGCACCTGGCAGAGGTTAAGGATCCAAATGCAAAGCTCCAGCTTTCGTTGATCGTTTCGGAGTGCGGAGGGGCGGCGGTGGCATTGGGAGGGGTGGGGTTGGACATGGGGGTTGAGTTAGGTGCGTGGAGGAGGAGCAAGGGGGGGGAGGGGGGGAGGGAGGGAGGGAGGAGGTCGAGGTTGGGGGTGGTTTGAGGGTGGGGAAGGGGCGGGGGGGAAAAGGGCGGGGAGGGGGCGGAGAGGGCCCGGGGCGGGGAGCTAGGAGGAGAGGGGTCGAGCGCGGAGGGCGGCGAGGTGCGGCCGCAGCACGTCGAAGACCAGCTCGCCCAGCCGCGCGTACCCCTCCGGCGTCAGGTGCACCCTGCCGGCCTTCAAGAGGGGGCGGAGGAGCGGGGCGGGGCAGGCGGACCCGTCGTCCCAGAGGCGGGCGCGGGCGGCGGGGTCGGGCTCGGAGTGCTGCGGGAGGGCCGCCGCCACGTCCAGCAGCAGCGGCGCCCCCGCGCCCCCGCCGCACATCCCCCGCAGCGCCCCGTTGATCGCCTCCCTGGGGCCGCCTCAGGGCAAGGCGGGGGGCGGGCGGGGAGGGCGGGCCGCTTGGTGCGGATGGCGGGGGTCTGGAGCTCGCTGAAGGCCGGCGTGGGCGAGTCCAGCTCGGGCACCGTGAGGGCCACCGTGCGCGCCCCCCGCGAGCGCGCCAGCGCGTGCAGGCCGCCCTGAGCCGCGTCAGCGAGAGGCAGCGGAGGGGGCGGGGGCGGGGTGGGGCGGGGCGGGGGGCGGGCGGGGCGGACGAGGGCCTCGGCGACGCGCTCGGCCGGAACGGCCCGCACCAGGTCGTTCTGCGCCCCGCCCCCTCGGCCCCCGCACCCCGCCCCAGCCGCGCGCGCCCCGCACCGCGCCCCCCAGGATGACCACCTGCCGCGCCCCCGCCCGGGGCGGCGTAGTGAGCGTGGGCGAGCTCGAGGAGCTCGAGGAGGGCGGGGGGCGGGGCGTACGGACCCAGGCGTAGTGGCCGGGGGGGCGCTCTTGGAGGAGGGCCTCGAGACGGCTGTGCATCGTCGCCGTCGCCACCTCCCCCGAGCGCCCCGCGTTCTGACCCCGACCCCCCGCCTAAGAAGCGGCGGCGGCGGCGGCGGCGGCTGCTAGCGCGCCTCGACGAGGATGGGCCTCTTCGCGCCGAGCCCGTCGAGGAGCTCCTGCAGGCGCACTGTGTAGGGCGCGAAGAAGGGCCCGCCCTCCCTGCCCCACTGCCCATGCCCCGCCCCCGCGTCGGCCGCCAGCGGCTGGCCCCTGCATGCAGCGGACTCTACGCACCCCGTAGTAGCCCTGCGAAGAGCGTACTTACGCGAGGCGCTTGGATCATGGGCGGACCCGCGCTAAGTCGCAGCTGCACTCGCACCTCGGTCAGAGAGTCGCCGAAGCAGAGGATCCTCATCGCGCCCGCGTCTGCTCCCTGCGTGCCGGCGGC
The DNA here is from genome assembly GCA_004431415.1 of Cyanophora paradoxa. Classification (NCBI taxonomy): domain Eukaryota; class Glaucocystophyceae; order Cyanophorales; family Cyanophoraceae; genus Cyanophora; species Cyanophora paradoxa. The sequence continues at coordinate 204,280 of QPMI01000170.1, read as the reverse complement.
GCCCGCGCGGGGGCCCGCGGCCGGGGCGGACCAACGCTGCTTGAGGACGACCAGGGCTGCAACGAGGATGACGGCGCTGCTCGCAATAGCCACCCCGGCGCCGCTCGATCGCATCAAGCAGAGCAGATCCGGCGAGCACAGCTACGTTTACCACGGTGGGGGTGGCGCCCCGGGGGGATACGCGGAAACTGCCGCAACTGCCGCGTGCGTCGGCGAAGACGCCTAGACGTGTTCAATTACTTAAAAGCAGATATTTAGAAGCAATGCAGGTACAAGTACATCGCAGGCGGGCAGGGGAGCGGGCGCCTCAGCGGCGGTACCAGGAGGAGCGGGCGTCGGCGACGACGAAGCGGGGGTCGGCCGGCACGGCCAGCGTCTGCTCCCGCGCCCGCTCCGCCACCGCCAGCCGCCGCGAGAGCGAGCGCCGCACCGCCTCCCGCCCAGAGCCGCTCCGCCGCCCCGCCGCCCCGCCCTCGCCCTCCCCCTCGCTGCCCCCCTCGCTCGAGAGGCCCTCGATCGCGCACTCGGGGCAGCCGGCCTTGCCAGCGCCCGCCTGCGGGGCGCTCGGCGGCGAGCCCGGCGCGGGGCGGGCGGGCCGGGGTGCGCACGCGGCGACGGGGCGCGCCAGGCGTGCTCGGGGTGCTCGGCGCAGCGCCACCAGAGGCGGGCGTTGGAGGCGACGGAGACGCGGGCGGGGTCCACCCCGCGTTCTCCTCGGGGTGCAGCTCGGCGGCGAGCTCGGGCGGGCGGCCAGGGAGCGCGAGGGCGGGACGCGCAGGCCGGCGCAGAACGGGCACCCCGCCGCCTTCTTCGCCGCCGTCCGCGACCGCACCCGCGCCTGCCGCACCCGCGGCTCGCCCGGGGCCGGCGGCGCGGGGGTCGCGGGGGCGGGGCGCGCACGGCCCAGACGTGGTCGTCGCCCTGCGGGCACTTCCAGACGACCTTGCGCCCGCTCCCCGCCGTCACCTCCTCGACCGCAGCTGCCCCCGCGCCGGCCCCGCGTGGGCGGGGCGTGGGCGGGGGGCGGGCGGGGCGGGGCGGACGGGGGCGTTGAGCTCGGGGTGGAACTGGGCGGCGAGGGCGGGGTGCGTCCCCAGCAGCGAGCGCTCCCGCGTCGCCCGCCGCCCCGTGCACTGCGGGCACCGCCCCGACCGCCCCGCCGCCGTCCGGCTGCGCCCCCTCAGCCCAGCGCCCCGACACCGAGCGCGACTGGGCGGGGGCGGGGCGCGCTTGAGGACGGTGGACTGCCAGACGTGCCCTTCCCCGCAGCGCCACCAGAGCCGCCGCCCGCTCCCCGCCGAGAGCTGCCGCCGCGTCAGGGGCGGCGGGGCGGGGCGGGGAGGGGGCGGGGCGCGGGGCGGGGCCGGGGGCGGGCCTGCTCGGGGTGACGCCCGGGTTGAGGTCCGGGGCGAGCTCGGCGGCCACCGCGGGTAGCGCTCCGCCAGGTTGTTCTCCCGCACCGCCCGCCCCGCCGCGCACTGGTCCCCCGCCCTCGTTGAGCGCGGCGGGCGGGCGGGGCGGGGCGCGGGGCGCTGGGGCGCGCGCACCTCGGGGCAGCCGGTGCCCGAGGCGGTGCGCATGGCGGGGGAGGCGAGCCAGGCGTGGCCGGCCCCGCAGCGCCACCAGACCTTCTTGTTCGAGCCCGGCGCCAGCGCCGCCGCCGTCACCCCGCCGTTCGCCTCCGCGTCCAGCTCCGCCGCCACCGCCGGGAACCGCGCCAGCAGGTTGTTCCCTGCCCGCCCCTCAGCGCCCCGCCCCGCGCGCCCCGCGGCGGGTGCGCGCGCGGTGCGCACCGGCGCAGATGTTCCAGCGCTCGCAGATGGGGCAGCCGGCGTCGTGCAGGCGCGTGCGCGCGTACACCGTCGACTGCCACTCGTGCGACGGGCACTGCGCCCCGCCCCGCCACTTCAGCGGAAGGCCGGAGCAGCGGCGCGGGCGGGGGTCGGGCGGCGCGCCATCCACCAGACGCGGCGGAAGGAGTTCGGGGAGACCTGCCGGCGGCGGCTCGGGGGGCGCGCTGGGCGAAGGAAGGGGGCGGGGCGTGGCGGGCCTGCTCGGGGCTCTCCTTGTTGCGGGTGGGGTGCCACTGGGCGGCGATGCGCGGGAAGCGCGCCGCGAGGCTCTCCCCCGCCAGCACCTGCCCCGGCTCGCCACGCGCACGCGCCGGCGTCGGCGCGGGGCGGCGCGCGCACCTTGCGGCCCGAGCAGTAGGGGCAGGGCGCGAGGCGGCCGCCGGCGACGCGGGCGGCGACGGACTGCTGCCAGACGTGCGCCTCGGGGTCCGCCCGGCAGCGCCACCACGCCTGCCGCGCCGAGCTCGGCGCCACCTCCTCCGGCCCCAGCGCCCCGTTCCGCTCCTCGTCCCACTCCCGCGACACCGCCGGGTACAGCTCCGCCAGCGAGCGCCCGGGACGCACCCTCCGCGGCCGGCAGTGCGGGCAGCCTGGCGGGGCCGGCCGCTTCGTCGGCGGGGGAGGGCGGGGCGCGGGCTGCGGGGGGCGCACCGGCCTGTGTCGAGCCGGTGCGAGCGGCGACGGAGGCCTCGTAGACGTGGCCCGAGGGGCAGCGCCACCAGACGGGTCGCGCCGAGGTCGTCGCCAGCTGCGCCGGGTCCACGCCCCGGTTCAGCTCGGGGACCCACTCCTCCAGCAGCGCCGCGTGCGTCTCCGCCAGCGTGTGCAGCGGCCGCTCCAGCGGCGCCTGCGGACTCGTGACCACCGTGCACGCTGCGCGCCGGCCTCTGTGAGCGGCGCCGAGCCCCGCGGCTGCGCGCGCGCGAACCGCCGTCGTCCGAGACCAGAGGACAGTCGCCACTGTAAAGAACGCTCAAGAGTGGCGCTCAAGAGGGCGGGGGAAGGGCACCAGTTTATGTGCGCGCCGGCGTCCAGCAGGAACCCGCCGTTCTCGTCCGACGCGGACGGGCTCGGGCTGCGAGGCCTCTGGTGGGTCGATTCCGATCTGAACTCGTCCTCCTCCCTTTGGGAGAGGACCGTGAGCAGGTGCGCCTCGCTCCGCTGCGAGCTGTCCGGCTGGAAGCTGTACAGCGCCGTCGGGCCCTCGAATGTCCTCTCGTGCACACGCACGCGGGTTCGCTGCCGGCCCCGCCTCTGCGGCGCAGCCTGCAGGACAACGTCGCCCAGAAAAGGTGGTCTGACGAGGCGGGCCGCTGCGGGCTGCGCGGGGAGGCACGGGGAGACCCACGCCGCCCTCCGCACGCCGAGCGCCTTCATCGCGGCTTGATGATGCGACAAACACGCGGTATCCCTGACCACTTCAATCCCCCCACACAACCCAGCTTCTTGCAAGCCGAAGCTCCGGCCATGGGCGGATGCTGCGGGCGCAACGCAGTGATAGCGGAAAGTCCCGCAACAGCCTTTAGCGAGCCCCCCGAGCGGTACTTCGATGAGAAGAGAGATCCGCCACATCAGCCAACGAAGCCCGAGAAGCACGATGATCTTAGGCCGCCTCTATCTGTGGCCTCTAAGCCGTCATCGACTGCATGTGCGTGCTGCTCGCTGCTGCTGCCATTGGTTTCGCCCATAGCGGCAGGGAGCAGCCCTTGGTGCCGGTTTAGCTCTGTTATGTTACTACGATGCTCTCTAGAGCGCGGCGATCCGTAGTCGTGCGAATCGGCCGGATCTCGCCTCCACGTCGGATCGGATCCGGCCCGCCGCCCGCGAGAGAAGCCCCGCCCAATCTTGAGCGTGTCTGACCTTCGGATTGACAGCGATGGTAACCGTTCAAAATGGCAATGCGCTGCAGCGCAAGACGACGGTGAGCCCGCCCCCCGGGGTGCTGTTGACATCGCAGTGACACGGCCCCTCGCAGGTCACACTAGAGCCGAACCTGCCAGGGCTGCAGCTGCAGCTGCTCTCCATAACGCAGGTGAGAGCATCTCCCGCTTCCCCTCTCCGCGCAGCCCTCGCCCGCAGCTGAGCGTCTGCACGCAATCGAGCAGAACGCGGCAGCGCCCTCTCCGCGTGGCCCGCCGGGGATCGAGGACATCATCGCGTCGCAGACGGCGGGCGGGCACACGAACCCGCTCCTGGGCTTCGACGCGGACCGCGCTGCGAACCGCCATGGCCACTACGCGGCCTCCGGTCTCCCGGAGGAGTCGACCCCGCGGCCTCCGCCGGATCCCCTCCCCGGCGCCGCCCCGGAGCCGTCGCCGCCGCCGCCGGCGGGAGGCGACCAGCTGGCGCCGCTGAAGGGCTTCCGCGGCTCGGCGAAGCCGGCGGGGGAGCTGGGGCGGAGCGCCTCGTTCGGGGCGGGGCAGAAGCAGCCGCTGCCGCCGATCAAGGCCCTGCCCCGCACGGAGTCGTCGGTGAGCGCGGGGAGCGCGGGGCGGCGGGCGCTGCCGCCGCTGGAGAGTGCGCGGCACAGCTCGCCGTACTTCCGGCCGGCGGAGGGGCCCCCCGGGGTGGCCCTCCCCGAGCTCCCGCAGGCCCTCGCCGCCTCCAGCTCCAACTCGCCCGCCGCCTCCCTCGCCTCCCTCCCCGCCCCGCAGGCCATCTCCCCCCGCACCAGCCCCGCCCCCTCCGCCCGCTTCACCGCCCCGCTCCGCGTCGCTGGCGGCATCACGCACGCCCCCTCCTCGCCCTTCCAGCCCGTCTCCCCCGCCGCCCTCACGCCCTGACCCCCTGACGCCTCCCCCTCCGAGTAACTTATGTATGCCTGTGTGTATCGCAAGTGCAGCCGCGCGCCCACACCGGGGCGCACTCGTCCACCACGCAGCCGAGCGCATAGCGGAGCGCACAGCGCAGCCGACGCGCGCGGCGCCGGGGCCCCGGGGGCGCGGCTAGGGCTCGAAGGCGTCGGCAACGGCGAGGAGGGCCCCGCCGGCGGCGGCGAGGCGGTCGAGGGCGGCGCGGCGCGTCGGGGCGCGCTCGATGGCGCGGCAGCGGGCGAGGAGGGCGGAGACGGCCGCCTGGCGGGGGCGTCAGGCGGGGGAGGCGGGGGGAGCACGGGCCCGCAGCGGGGGCGGAGGGGGCGTGCAGTGGGCTCCTCGGGCGGGGGCGGGGGGCGCGGGGCGGACCTCGACGTCGGCCTCCTCCACGGGGGCGAAGCGTAGCACGCGGATCGGCCCCTCCTCCGCCACCCGCCGCACCCGCGCCCCTCTGCCCGCAGCGCCCCCAGCAGGTGCCGCCGCCGCTCCGCCACGCTCGGGAGGCGGAGGAGGGCCTGCGGGGGCGGGGTGAGGCGGGGCGGGGGCGTCGGGGCGGGGGCGCGGGCCTCGCGGAGGTCGACGGCGCGGGCGGCGACGAGGGCCTCGAAGCGGGCGCGGTCCAGCGCCGCCTCCGCGTGCGCGTACAGCGCCGCCGATACCTGACGCCGCGCGCATCAGGGGACCCCGAGGCACTGCGCGCCCAGCGCGACCCGCCTGGTGCGGCGCCCCGCCCGCCACCGGCAGCCACGCCCCGCCCGTCGTCTCCGCCGCCGCCCCTGCCCGGCGCCTCAGCGAGGCGTCGAGGCCGGGAGGGTGGAGGGGGCGGGCGGACGGAGGAAGAGCATGATGGAGGTGTAGTAGGCCCGCACGGAGCGGCGCCACGCGTCGTCCAGCTCGGCCCCGCTCGCCTCCCCCGTGTCCTGCCGCCCCCTCAGGCCCCCGCCCCCGCTTCCGCTCGGAGGCCGGCGGGGCAGCGTGCGGCGCGCCTGGGCTGCGAAGTGGGCGCGCCCCTGCTTCTCGACGTACTCGAGGTAGGCGAGGCCGTTGTCGTACGAGCAGTCCACGCTGCCGGGCCACAGTGAGCCGGGGCGGCGTGGGGGCGCCCGAGGGGCGCCCGGGGCCCTCGAAGGCACCTGCAGAGCGCGATGCCGGCGCGGCGCAGACGCTCGCACTCGACCTCCCACGCCAGCCCCGTCGGGCCCCCTGCCGGCCGGCCCCTTGGCGCTCGGGGCGGGGCGGTGTGGGGCGAAGGGGGGAGGGGGCGGGCCCTGGGGGTAGCGGTCCCACTTGAGGGCGTCGGGTAGCATGGCGCCGTGGCCGGGGGCGTCGGAGACGAGGACGGCGAGGCGGGCGGCGGCGGGGCGCCACTCGAGCCGCGCCAGCGCCGCCAGCGCGTCCTCGCACGCCTCCGGGCTGCCCCCCGCCCGCCCTCAGCGGCCGCCCTCAAGAGGGGCGGGACGGGGCGCGCCTGTCGTCGCCCCCGGCCTCCTGGAGCCCGTCAAGCTCCGCGGCGAGGCCGTCCAGGTCGGCCCCCAGCGGCCGCGTCTTCACCAGCCACGCCCCGGCCTCCTGCCCGCCAGCGTGAGGGCGGGGAGGCGGGGGGCGGGGGGTGGCGCACGGGGGGCCGCCCGGGCTCGGGGTGGTCGCGGTAGGCGACGAGGGCGACGCGGAGGGCGTCGGGGCCCTTGCCGAGCAGCGGCGAGAGCTCCCGCACCAGCCGCCCCACCTCCGCCAGCGTCCGCTTCATCTGAGGCGCCACCGCGTCAGGCCGCAGGCGCGGGGCGGGGCGGGGCGGGGCGGGCCTCGTCGATGTACGGCTGCATGGAGTTGGTGCAGTCGAGGACGAGGGCGAGGTCGAGGGCGAGGCCGCCCTCCGCGTACTCGACGCCGTCGAAGCGGCGGCAGGCGGCCATCTCCTCCTCGCTGTAGCCGAGGTCCGACTGGACGACGTCCTCGATGGTCCCCGCCGCCCCCAGCGCCGGCCGCGTCACGAGCACGGGCAGCGGCGAGTTGCCGACGGGGCGGCCGCCGAGGGTCACCTCCACCTCGTAGCGCGCCGAGGCCGCCGGCGCCGCCGCGGGGAGGTCCTCCTCGCGGGGCCGGAAGCTGATCGCGTAGCTCCCGTCCCGGTTGTCGTGCACCACCGCCGGCAGCTGGTGCCCCTGGGGCCCCCGCACCCGCGCCTCCACCGCTGCCCCGCCCCGCGCCCCGCTCCACAGGTGCCTGCCGGGGCCGCCGTCACGCGAGGGCGGGCCGGGCCGGGCGGGCGGGCCCCGGGCACCGGCGGGAGGCGTCGCGGAGGTAGAGGGTGACGGCGGCGGCGGTGCCGCAGGTCGCCCCCGGGCCGTCGAGGTACGAGCAGCGCGGGTCCGGCACGGGCAGCGCCCCCGGCCCGGCCACCGGCTCCGCCGCCCCCGCCACGGCCTCCTCCAGCGTCGCCTCTGCGCGCCGCTCAGCGGGGCGCAAGCGTGGCGGGGCGGGGCGGGACCGGCGGCGGGGAGTCGATGCGGGCGGCGAGCGCCGCCTCTTTCGCCCGCCGCATCGCCGCCACCTGCCCCCGCGCGTCACCCCGCGCCCCTCCCCGCGGCCGGCCCGGGGCGGCGCGCCTTCTCTGCGAAGAGCAGCTGCGCGCGCCGGCGCTCGTCGGGGCCCGGGGGCCCCCGCCCCGCCCGCCCCGCGCGCTCCGGCGCCGCCGGCGCCTCCGGCTCGGCGCCGAGGCGCAGGCGGCGGGTCGGGAGGATGCGGTCTGAGGAGGGAATCAGCGGGCGCTGACGGTGGCGGCTCGTTGCGAGACGCACCGGCGCGGGCGCGGGCGGCGGCCATGCGCTCGCTGGCGACCTCTTTCCCCGTCGAGACCGCCTCTGCGCCCCGCCCGCCGTCAGGAGCGACGAGGCGGGCCTGGCCGAGGCGGGGGGCGGGCGGGGGCGGACTCCTGGCGGCGAGGTCGTCGTAGAGGCCGGAGGAGAGGCGCTGCCGCTCCGAGGCAGCCGCCTTCTCCCGCTCCTCCTGGAACTTGCGGAACTCGCTGCTCCGCCCCGAGCCTGCGCCGCCGCCCCGCCTCAGCGAGGCCTCCTGGGCGCGCCCGGGGGCGGCCCGGGTCGGGGCGGGGCGGACGGCTGGAGCGGACGGCGTCGAGCTCCTGCATGAGCAGCTCGTGGGCGGCAGCCGCGCACTCCGCCCGCTCCGCCTCCCCCACCGGCTGCCCACGCGCGCCCCCGTGAGCCGCCGCCGCGCCCCGGGGCCGGCCCCGGCGGCGCCCGCGCGCACCGCCTTGCCGAGGAGGGCTCGCACGCGCGACATGAGCTCCTCCCGCCGCTCGGTCACGATGCCTGCGCCTCCTCGTGAGCGTGCTGTGGTGCCGGGGAGCCTGCGCGCGGGGGCGGGGGCGGACGGCGGGAGGGGAGGTCGCCGAGGGCGTCGCTCTTGCGCTGCTGCCGCGCCGCCTCCAGCTCCGCCTCGTGCTCCTGCCCCGCCCCCTCACTCCCCGCCCTCCCCGCGGGGCCGGCGCCAGCGCACCGCCCGCGTGGCGGCGAGGGCGGCGGCGCCGTGCGAGGCCGCCGCGTACGTGAAGGCCCCCGCCAGCACCGCCTGGCCCCGCCCCCGTCCCGTCAGAGGCGGCGCCGCGAGGGCGGCGGGGCGGGGCGCGCCCTGCCGTGCGTCCGCGAGACGACGGCGACGTCGCCTGCGCCGGGGGCGACGCCGGCGGCGGCGGCGCTGCCGGCGACGACCGTCACCGCCTCCGGCGAGCAGCGCACGATCGCCTTGGCGGGACGCCGCAGAGCCACACCCCCTCCAGGTCGCCCCCGGCCTGCCCCGCCCCGCCCCGCCCGCTCAACGGGGCGGCGAGGCGGAGCGGGGGCGCGGGGCGGACGGCGGCGAGGCAGGCGGCGCCCTCGGCGGAGGAGGCGCAGAGGCGGACGCCGCGCACGTGCACCTCGCCGCCGCCCCGAGGGGTCCCACCTGCGGCGCCACCTCCCGCACCTCCCCCGCTGCCGCCCCCGCTCACCGCCCGCCCCGCGCGCACTTGGGCAAGGCGCGGCGGGGAGGGGGGCGCACGGCGGTGGGTGGTGAAGGCCTGCTTTGCGACGGTCTCCCCGAAGCGGCGCGAGCGGAGCGCGACGTCCGCCTTGCCGGGCGCGAGGCTCGAGAGGTCGGGCACCTGGCGGGGCCGGCTGAGGCGGGGCGGGGCGGGGCGGGGGCGGGGCGGGGGCGGGCCGGGGGCGGGGCACCTCGAAGACGACCTCGGCCTCGCGGGCCACGAAGACGGCGGCGGCCCGCACGCCCGCCACCGAGACCTGCGCCCCGCGAGCGCTCGGCGAGCCCCGGGGCGCGGCGCGGCGGCGGGGACGGGGGCAGGGCGGGCCTCGACGAGGTCCTCGGGCCGCGGCAGAGGTTCTCGCCCGAGAGGCGCACGCGGGTGCCGCCGGCGAGGGGCCCCGCCGCCGGCTCCACGGCGGCGACGCGGCCGCGCGGGAGGTAGGCGAAGCCGCCGGCGAGGCGCGCCGTCCCGAACTTCCTCGAGACGACGACGACGTCCCCGCGGCCGGGCGCCCCGGGGCAGGCCCCGAGCTTGCCGACGAGGGAGCCGTCGGGGGCCGGGGCGAGGGCGGCGAGGGGCACGCCGCAGAGCTCGACCCGCTCGAGGTCGCCCGGGTCCCCCGCGTCGCACAGGTTCGCCCCTGCCACGCGCACCTCCTCGCCCCCGGCCAGCGGGCCCTCCGCCGGCTCCACCCCGCTCACTGACGGCGCCGGGCGGTACCTGAAGGCCGCCTTCTTCACGGCCACCGCCCGCCCCTTGCACTTCACCGAGACGTCCCCGGCCCCGGCCCCGGCCCCCGCCCCCGGGCCGGCCACCACGACGATCTGCCGCCGGCTCAGGGGCGGGGGCGAGGGGCGGGGGCGGGCGGCGGCCGGCGCGCCTCGGACTCGGACGCGGAGACGACCTCGGCGACGGGGCAGCCGGCGAGCGTGACCTGCGCGGCGGCCGGCGCCTCGGGGGGAGGAGGAAGGGCGGGCGGGGGCGCGGCGGCGGGCCTGGAGGTCCTCGGCGGGCGAGCCCGGCGCGACGAGCCCCGCGCCCCGGATGGAGACGCGCTCGCCGCCGGCGTGCCGGCACTCCCCGGGCGCCACCTCCGCGATCTTCGCCGCCACCGCCGGCCGCGCGCTCGCCTGCTCCGCCTGGATCGCTGCCCCGCTCTCAGCCGGAGACGCGCCGGCTGTCGGGCCGCCGGGCGGGCACCGGCGAGGGCCGCCTCCTTGGCCCGCTTGACCGCCCCGCCAGCGGCGAGGCTCTGAATGTCACTGTCGAGGATCTGCCGCTCACTCAGCGGCCGAGCGGCGCGGGCAGCGCGGTGGCGGCCTCGCGCACCTTCTTCTGCTCCTCGTGCGACACGTCCGCGTCGCCGGCGGCGGCCGCCGCTGCGCTGGCCTTAGCCCCGGCCGAGCACAGATGAGAATTACGATAAGAGCTAAGATAAGAGCTAAGCCGAGAAGTCAGCGGGGCAGCGAAACTACGATTACGATCGCCTAGAATTACGACCGAGAAGCCCTTGAAGGGGGGTCGAAGGCCTAGAATTAGCGCCGCACGTGTCGAGCGAGAGCTGGTGCGGACGAAAGAAGACGACATTCCCTTCTTTTCCGCACCCGCAGCGCCCTCGACTGATGCTGCGCGCGCCCCGCGTGAACGCGGACGCGTCGCTGAATGGCGCCGCGCGAATGTACCTGTCTTAATCACGGGCCGCACGCCCGAGCTCTCGATTACGGGCATGGCGAGCGCATCCTTTTCGCGCTGCAGGGCCTCCTCGGCTGCGCCGCGGCCTGCAGCTACCGCGTTGGTCCTCGCAATCTCTTCCTGTGAATGCGAGCTGAGTGTCAACCCAGAAAAAGAGCGAAATGCCGCGGACAGACCCGGATACGGCGCTGCTTGTCCTCTCGCTCTTTGCGCTCGGCCTCCTCGCGCTCTTGCTGGAACTGCACACGGCACACGACGACACGGCGCGCTTTCGAATGAGCACTGAGCACTTCGGCACACGGCGACACGGCGCGCGGGCAGGCGGCGCGCCTTCTTCCACGCATCCATCACGTGCGCGAAGCTGAGCCGTGCCGCGCTACCGCTGTACGCTCGCTGGCGGTCGAGCGGTTTGATCGAGCGGTCGCTGGCGGCTGGAAGCCGTGACTGTACTCAGTCGAGCTACGAACTACGCGCAAACCGGTGCCTCTTGCGCGCCGGTGCGCCAGATGAGAGTCAGACCGGGGGGGAGAGCGGGGTAGGGATACACACGTCGAAAATGTACGCGGACCGCGAGCGCAGGCGGAGCCCAGAACGTAAGCGGGGCAGCCGCTCTCCAGACTGGCGGTAAGCGGAGCAGCCGCTCTCCAGATTGGATGCCGGCTGCTGAGCTCGTTTCGCGCAGTCGTTCCAGGGACGAGCGCGATGACCGTCGGCGCAGTCGATCGCCTCCTCGCGGGAGCAGCCGACGGTCGCCCGCGCGGAGGAGCCCCCCGCCCCCGCGCGGGGATCGCCCGTCGGTCCGCTCGACAATTTCACGGTTTGCCCGCCTGGCTTCTTCGTTTGTTGCAAGCAAGCTTATGCTTCTATCGTCCGCAGGGTCGAAGGGCGGTTCGTTCGGCCGGACCTCGTGAGGCCTGCACCCGCTTACGTTGGTCAGCAGCGACGACCGGCGACGAAGCCCGCCACGCGACGACCGCCGGCGGGACGATCGTTTCGACGACAGGCGCGACGACCGCAAGCGGCCAATGAGCACGATCACGCGCGGTGACCGCGATGATCGGGACGTACGCCCACGCACCGACGACCGGCCCCGGGGCGGCTACAGTGCGCCCCTCCGTTTCCGCAGCAATTGTACGCGCATTCGAACGCTGCACAGTGCACGACGACCGCTTCCGGAACGCCCCGCCCTCGCGCCACGAGGAGCGCGGCGGGTTCCGGTCGGGCGGCAGCTCCGGCGGCCCGCCCGGCGGCGACAGCTTCCACAGGTTCAGCGGCTTCCGGGACGATGGGTACACGCGTCCCGCCGTCGGCCGCCCTAACGGCCCGCCTCGCCCCGTCGAGCGCAATCCTGAGACGGATTACGTCGTGCCCCGCGGCGGTCGCTACTTCCTGCACGGTGCTCCTGATGCTCACCCTCGTTATTCTTTCGTGCGATTTTTCTCTCGTACAGACGATCGCGCTGGAGACGACAAGCGCCGCGGAGGCATGGGTGCGCTCGAGCTCGCGTCTCCTACCCCCGCCTTCTGTCCTGGCCGCAGCGTCACCCCTTCGCACAGGCGTGCCCACCTATTTTGGACGCGACGGTCCCGACAGCGACAAGTGGTCGCACGATAAATTCCCCGTGCGTGGGAGCGGAAACGTCTCGATCCTGACCGCTTGACCCTGACCGCCCCTCAGGAGGTGGCGAACGCCGAGCCGCGGCGCCGGCGCGGCGGCCCGCCGCCCAAGCCCCAGGAAGCGGAGGACTCGGCGAGCAAGAAGGAGGCGGCTGGCGAGGAGGGCGCTGCGCAAGCTGCCGAGCCCCCCGCACCGGGCGTCGAGGGTGACGCCGCGGCGGCGCGTCCCACAGCCCCCTCTCTGACACAAATATCGGCTGAGGCTCTGTCATGCAGGTCGAGGCGTCCGATGCGCCCCCGAAGGCGGCGGACGCGCCCCCCGAGGAGGACATCAACCTCGATCAGGACTAGGCCCGCCCCCCTGCAGCTGCGCGGTTGGTCGCAACTGCAGTTTGCGAAGCACTCTGGAAGAGATCTCCAGATGCTCGAGGGCTACTGCACGAGCGTTGCGGCGACTCGGCTAGGCGCGTGGCGCGGCGGCGGCGGGTACAGGGCGCTGCAGCTCAGCGGCTGCGGTATATAATAACCGTATATTCGGGGCACAGTCTTGGCTAAGGATTGCACATTGATAACACTGGCATACCAGCCGCGGACAACGCAGGCTAGAAGCGGCGGTGCTAACTACGGGGGCGAGAAGCCGCGGACGACGCAGGCAGGGCCCTCTGAAGGGGGGCGCGCAACTTCCCCCTGGGGTTCCTACAAACTACGATCGCGATGGGGACGAGGGGGGGCTAGAGGGGTCTGCGGGCAACGAGCCCGAGGGGCCTGCCGCCGGGGCAGCCGGCGCCGGAAAGGGGAGCGGCCCCAGCGGGGCGAGCCGGACGGGCTTCATCCTCCGCCCCGCGTCCACGTCCCGGAGTCCTGCGCTGCGTGTGCTGCGTTTCGCCGCTCGCGATCGGAGAGGTGCTGCGTCGACTCGCGTGCGTACGTGTACCCCCTGTTCGTAACTCTCTGTCTACAAGTTGCAAGGGCGGACTCTGGCTCTAGCGATCGTAATTCTTCCGATCGTAATTATATAACAACAGCCCAGACGATCGTAATTCTAGACCTTCGACCCCCCTTCAAGGGCTTCTCGGTCGTAATTCTATATATATATAGCCTAGTAGCTAGGCGATCGTAATTATAATCGTAGTTCCGAAGTTCAAACTTGAAACGGTTTCGCTGCCCCGCTGACTTCTCGGCTTAGCTCTTATCTTAGCTCTTATCGTCTGGGCTCTTATCGTAATTCTCATCTGTGCTCGTAATCTTGCACGCGCAATTGGGGGCGCTCGTAGCTCTCTGATCTAGTCTGGCCCCAGCCTGGTAACCTAGTATACGTACTAGCTATAGCTCTACACAGCGATACGCTTGTATGGGGAAGAACTTCGCCGGAGGTTTGCGCTAGGAGCCGAGTCTAGGACTCTAGGAGCCAACAACCTCCGTGTCACGTCAACTTGGAGCCCAAAAAACCTCCGAGTCACGACAGCGAAACCGTCGAACCGGCAATTTGACGTCAAGTCCTAAGACCTCGAGTCAAAAAACAAATTCGTGTATCCCGCTTTCACCCCCCAAGTTCAACCCCCGGGATGAAATCGCCGCAGCGAAGGCTGCAATCCTTCGGTTTGCTCCCGCTCCGCACAGCTTGCTCAAGGCGTCGCGCGGTTAGAACGATTAGAAAGTGCTCATCAATCTCTAGCTTGGGTAAGCAGGGCGTCCGCCCTGGAAGCAGAAAAATTTTCCGTCAGCCAACGGGATTCGCTCGCCACACGATCGCGAACCCCGAAAAAAATTGGACTTGGGCGATGATCAGGGGAACCCCGCGCCCGGCCGCTCATGATCAGGGCGCCGCCCAGGGAGGCCGCTCGGGGCGGCGCGCGCTGCCGCTGCAGCAGCAGCTGCCGCCTACCCTAGTTAGCAGCAGCAAGCGAGCGTCGGCCGGGAGCGTCGGCCGGCCGCGCGCGGCCGTGGCCCGTGCCACGGTGCTGCTGCGTTCTGGTGCGCATGCGTGTTCAACGGCGCTCAGCGGCTACCAGGATGGCGTGTTCGCTGCGCTGCTTAAAAGCGGCCGCAGCGGCGTTCGTTCGCCTTCCCGCACAGCGCTGACCCCCGCGCCGCAGTAGGGCGCGTCGGGCGCCTTCAGGTTGAAGAAGCCCATAGACAAGAAGCAAGCACAAGAAGTCCGCGGACAAGATCCAAGGAGCCAGCGCCGTTGCATGGGCGGCCAAGAGCGGCGCGGAGTGCAAGAAGCGGCGGGAGGTGTCGCCCTCGTTCGTCTCGTTGACAGCGACGTAGTATGATCAACGACATAGTGCGCATAACAACGAGCAGCACGCACACTGGCCTCGACCTCGCCTCGCCCTGCCAGGCTGTCCCGCCGCCGCGTTCACGCGCGCATCACGCTGATGCAGCATCGGCAGGGCGCCAATAAGGCGGCGTGGCCCCAGTGGGACGGCGCGGCGCGTCGCGGCGCTGGCGGCCGCCCGCGCGGCGGCGGCGCGGAGCGGCGCGGGGCGGCGCGGGGCGGGTCGGGGCGGCGCGGGGCGGCTCGGGGCGGCGCTGCCGGCCGCCCGCGCGGCGCGGGGCGGCGCGGGGCGGCTCGGGGCGGCGCTGCCGGCCGCCCCCGCGGCGCGGGGCGGCGCGGGGCGGCGCGGGGCGGCGCGGGGCGGCGCTGGCGGCCGCCCGCGCGGCGCGGGGCAGCTCGGGGCAGCTCGGGCGGCGCGGGGCGGCTCGGGGCGGCGCGGGGCGGCTCGGGGCGGCGCTGCCGGCCGCCCCCGCGGCGCGGGGCGGCGCGGGGCGGCGCGGGCGGCGCGGGGCGGCGCTGGCGGCCGCCCGCGCGGCGGCGGCGCGGAGCGGCGCGGGCGGCGCGGGGCGGCGCGGGGCGGCTCGGGGCGGCGCGGGGCGGCGCGGGGCGGCTCGGCGGCTCGGGGCGGCGCTGGCGGCCGCCCGCGCGGCGGCGGCGCGGAGCGGCGCGGGGCGGCGCGGGCGGCGCGGGGCGGCTCGGGGCGGCGCGGGGCGGCTCGGGCGGCGCTGCCGGCCGCCCCCGCGGCGCGGGGCGGCTCGGCGGCTCGGGGCGGCGCTGGCGGCCGCCCGCGCGGCGCGGGGCAGCTCGGGGCAGCTCGGGGCGGCGCGGGGCGGCTCGGGGCGGCGCTGCCGGCCGCCCGCGCGGCGCGGGGCGGCGCGGGGCGGCTCGGGCGGCGCTGCCGGCCGCCGCGCGGCGCGGGGCGGCGCGGGGCGGTTCGGGGCGGCGCGGGGCGGCGCTGGCGGCCGCCCGCGCGGCGGCGGCGCGGAGCGGCGCGGGGCGGCGCGGGGCGGGTCGGGGCGGCGCGGGGCGGCTCGGGGCGGCGCTGCCGGCCGCCCGCGCGGCGCGGGGCGGCGCGGGGCGGCGCGGGGCGGCGCGGGGCGGCGCGGGGCGGCGCTGGCGGCCGCCCGCGCGGCGCGGGGCAGCTCGGCGGCTCGGGGCGGCGCTGCCGGCCGCCCGCGCGGCGCGGGGCGGCTCGGCGGCTCGGGCGGCGCTGCCGGCCGCCCGCGCGGCGCGGGGCGGCGCGGGGCGGCTCGGGGCGTCGCGGGCGGCGCGGGGCGGCGCGGGCGGCGCGGGGCGGCGCTGGCGGCCGCCCGCGCGGCGCGGGGCAGCTCGGCGGCTCGGGCGGCGCTGCCGGCCGCCCGCGCGGCGCGGGGCGGCTCGGCGGCTCGGGGCGGCGCTGCCGGCCGCCCGCGCGGCGCGGGGCGGCTCGGCGGCTCGGGGCGGCGCTGCCGGCCGCCCGCGCGGCGCGGGCGGCGCGGGGCGGCTCGGGGCGTCGCGGGGCGTCGCGGGGCGGCGCGGGGCGGCGCGGGGCGGCGCGGGGCGGCCGCCTGGGCTGCGCGTGCCGGCGTGGTGCGGCGCGGGGCGGCGTGGGGCAGACGCCCAGGCGGCGCGGGGCCGCCGGGGCGGCGGGCGGCGGCGTGGGGCGGCGCTGGCGGCCGCCCGGGCGGCGCGGGGCGGCGCCGGGCGCCGCGGCGGCGTTGGACTCAGCGGCTCTTTCAGGGCTTTTTAAAGTTTTAATTTAGTGCAAATACGATGTGATTTGAAGCGCACGCGCTGTATGTGTGTGTTTGGCTCCGAACTCAGTTCTGGCCCCGAGGCCCAGCTGCAGTGACAGCACCTGTGGCAGGAGTCCGAGAGCCGCGCGCGGCCCCGGCAGCCTCTAATGCTCCAAAATGTATCAGTTATGAACTATTATCGACAGAAACTGCAGGCAAAAGCGCGTGGACAGCCTCCGACGAGTTGCCAAAAAACCGCATGATTAATTCTTCAAAATGCCTTATCAACCAGCATGAAACTGACCCCTCATTTCGGATTTGAAAGAGGTCATGAAATTGGCAACTTGGTGTGCCGCCCACTTTCCGACTCCCAGCTAGCCCTGGTCGTCGGCTCTAAGCCGGCAGCTTGCCTTGCCTTGTACCCTTTGTAGCCTGCTATTCCTGGTGCCACGTTGTTGCCAACTGGCCCGCTTATTTTAGCCCTGGGCCCTCGCTTGCCCTGCGCGGCGCTCGCTTGCTGGCTGTCGTTCTTGTCCTTGTTCTCTGTACTTACTGTCTTACGCTGTACCTGTTACTTGCTGTCTTACACCGGCTCTGCGCCTGCTGTGTACGTAATGGCACCCGCTTGCCGTCGCCCTACGGTGCTGTACGGGCCTGTCCCTCTCTGCTTGGGGCGCCTCTGGGCCTAGCCTACTGCTTAGCGCATCCCGCTCAGCGCATGGGGGCTGCTGCGTTGGGCTTCGACTTTTTAGCTCGTATGCCTGGGGACGAACGCTGCGCTCTTGCCCGAACCCCTGGACAAGCACGCCATCGTTTGCCTTGGCTTGCGCGTACGGCCTCCACTTTCTTGTAGTGGGAAGCGCCTATGCGGCAGAGCTTAGCAATACGAACCGCATGGTTCATGCCTTTCCACCCGCCACTGCGCCTTTCTTGCTTACGGACCTGGCGCACCACTCTTTCTGTAGTGGGAAGCGTCCGCCAACCCGTCTATTGAGCCGCATGCGCTCACAGTCATCTAAACGTGCCGTGGCTGCGCTCAAGAGCAAATGCTGATGCAGCCCGCGCGCATGTCGAGTGAAACTGTATTGCATTGTATCGGGGGACGACACCACAACGTACTACTAAATGTATTGTATGTGGAGCAACACCCTCTACATCTACACACGTCGTCATACCGATCGAATTGCGTGTTGACGCCGATCGAATGATGATCTTCTTGTCGTCGTGGCATGTCGTTTCTTCTCTGGTCCACGTGCAGTGAGACGTATGATGATAAAAGCTCTCTGAATGAGTATTCTTCATGAACATACCTTCTTTTCGTCGTCGTCTTGTTTTGTCGAGTTGCCCGCATGCTCGTGACATGCCAGGCTCGCAAGGCAGCTATGAAGCGCCGGTCAATCAATCTTTTCTCTCTGCAGAAAGTACAGAGTCAGCCCGCCAAGACGTGAATGCCCTGGGATAACATGGCCCCAGTACGCGCCCGAGGTCTCACCTACGACGGCTGCGATGGCACCTCTGGCTAGCCCGAGGCACGCTCAATGGTGGCGAGTGTATCTGAAGAACGCATGGAGTCAAACCGCTGCGACGTGAAATGCCCTGGGATAACATGGCCCCAGTACGCGCCCGAGGTCTTACCTACGACGGCTGCTGTGGCGCCTGCGGACCTCCCGAGGCACGCTCAGCGGCGGCGAGTGGCATCCCTCGTGAGGATCACTCCACTTGACTCCACCCTGCATCCAGAGGACGTGCGGCTCCGCGTCTCTCTCGGCTCTGCGGGTTGCGTACGCGTCAGTGGAAGCCGGCGCAGCTCCACTTGACAGCGATCTCTATGCGAGGAAGCGCATCTATCTGTTGTCAAGTCTACTGTGCGCGCTGTCGCACCTAGACGGTAGACAAGATGCCAAGACCTTGCCCTGGCTCCGACGACGTAGCTGCCCTTCTCCGGGACGTCCAGCTCGTCAAGCCAGATGTCAGTCGCTTCACGCACATCTCACGCGTGTGCGGACTGTCGTTCTTTCCTGTCGGGGGCGTTTGATCAGCGACCGAGGCCTGTTCAGCGGGCGGAGGTCTGACCGAGGCCTGTCCGGCGGGCGAAGGTCAACAGAAGCGTAAAGAATGCGCTCTGGAACGTCCTACGACGACGTGAGCAGCCATAGCTAAAGTTGGACGGCGGACAGCGGACCTGTCTGTTGAAGAGCGTCAGCAAGCAGCACTGGGTGATGCCCGCGACCAGTCTTCACGCTCGCGCGTCGACTGCGTCGGCCCGTTGGGTGATTCCCGTGCTTCGGTTGAACCTGGCAGCTGGGTGATTCCAGCTGGACGCCAGCGCTGTTTCGGTCTGCTTAGCTGTGGGTGATTCCACGCTGACCAAGCCAGCACGCACCGGCGCTCTAGTCCGGGTGCTTCCGACCAAGCCTCCGCTTGCGACTCTCCGCTGCTGATAGGTCCATACGTCTTGCCTACGACTATCACGCGAGCACCGATGATCATTCCGGGCCGCGCTGATGCTGTCTCCTGTCCCGCGATGGTGGCCTGCCTAAGCCCTGGCTACGCGCTGCATCTGCGTACGCCGGCGGACTCGATAGCTGTGTCCGTGGTTTGCCATCCCGTCTGATCGTGGAGGATCCTTGGCGATGGGTCTGTATGATGCGACCAGTGGCCTGCTGCTGCTGTGGAGCCTGACCCCGTACGACTGGCTCGCCGCCTCTACTCTTCATGGCTTGCCTGCTCTACGCGTACGCGGCTGCACACGCTACTGTGCTGTCCGATCGCCCCGCCTTGTGACTCCGCCGGCCGAGTCACTTGGCAACGCAATGCGGCAAGCTGCGCCGAGCTTGGCCCGCAACGCGTACTCTGCCGCTGCGGCTCTGCTGATCGAGCCTGCGGTCCTACACTCCTACATTCTACATCAAGTACCTTCTACACTGTGGAACTTTCGACCCGGCGCCGCCGCAGCCCGGCGGCTTGTGCGTACGCCGGCTAGCCGGCTACCGTCCCTGCACAGAAAGCCGTCCTCGGCGCCACAGCGGGCGGGCCGGAGGGGCAAATGAAAATCCATCAGGCCGTCGGCACCAGTATGAGGAACTGGGCCCAACAAGGAAAGTTGGGTGAGGGACCCACGACCTGACGCCAGAGCGCGCGGAGCGCCGCCAGCCAACCGGGGGCAAACCCTCTAAATCCCGCCGGAGGGGAAAACGAGTGCTAGCGCTAGCACTAAGCTCGAATTCGAAGCCGGCGCCGCCCGCCGGGCTGCGGCGGCGCCGGGTCGAAAGTTCCACAGTGTAGAAGGTACTTGACGTCGAGTGTAGGAGTGTAGGACCGCAGGCTCGATCAGCAGAGCCGCAGCGGCAGAGTACGCGTTGCGGGCCAAGCTCGGCGCAGCTTGCCGCAGTGCGTTGCCAAGTGACTCGGCCGGCGGAGTCACAAGGCGGGGCGATCGGACAGCACAGTAGAGTGTGCAGCCGCGTACGCGTAGAGCAGGCAAGCCATGAAGAGTAGAGGAGGCGAGCCAGTCGTACGGGGTCAGGCTCCTGGTCGCATCATACAGACCCATCGCCAAGAGCGGCTACCATCGTGTATGATGCGACCAGGAGCCTGACCCCGTACGACTGGCTCGCCTCCTCTACTCTTCATGGCTTGCCTGCTCTACGCGTACGCGGCTGCACACTCTACTGTGCTGTCCGATCGCCCCGCCTTGTGACTCCGCCGGCCGAGTCACTTGGCAACGCACTGCGGCAAGCTGCGCCGAGCTTGGCCCGCAACGCGTACTCTGCCGCTGCGGCTCTGCTGATCGAGCCTGCGGTCCTACACTCCTACACTCGACGTCAAGTACCTTCTACACTGTGGAACTTTCGACCCGGCGCCGCCGCAGCCCGGCGGGCGGCGCCGGCTTCGAATTCGAGCTTAGTGCTAGCGCTAGCACTCGTTTTCCCCTCCGGCGGGATTTAGAGGGTTTGCCCCCGGTTGGCTGGCGGCGCTCCGCGCGCTCTGGCGTCAGGTCGTGGGTCCCTCACCCAACTTTCCTTGTTGGGCCCAGTTCCTCATACTGGTGCCGACGGCCTGATGGATTTTCATTTGCCCCTCCGGCCCGCCCGCTGTGGCGCCGAGGACGGCTTTCTGTGCAGGGACGGTAGCCGGCTTTTGGCTTGTAGTCCGTTCAGCCTCGCCTACGCAGCTTTAGTTCAGCCTTTAGCTCGTAGCGCCGAGGACGGCTTTTTGTAGCGGGAAGCGTGTGCCGCCCACTTTCCGACTCCCAGCTAGCCCTGGTCGTCGGCTCTAAGCCGGCAGCTTGCCTTGCCTTGTACCCTTTGTAGCCTGCTATTCCTGGTGCCACGTTGTTGCCAACTGGCCCGCTTATTTTAGCCCTGGGCCCTCGCTTGCCCTGCGCGGCGCTCGCTTGCTGGCTGTCGTTCTTGTCCTTGTTCTCTGTACTTACTGTCTTACGCTGTACCTGTTACTTGCTGTCTTACACCGGCTCTGCGCCTGCTGTGTACGTAATGGCACCCGCTTGCCGTCGCCCTACGGTGCTGTACGGGCCTGTCCCTCTCTGCTTGGGGCGCCTCTGGGCCTAGCCTACTGCTTAGCGCATCCCGCTCAGCGCACTTGGCAACTGCCGCAGTGCGGTGGCCGCTATAACTAAGCATGATAACATTAAATAAGGCCATATACAGCCCGCCTGCAGCTTCTGCGTCGCGAACTCGCTTACCCCGCACCTCATATCGCTCATGATCACTCACAGGATCAGCGCGTCGCGCGTCAAGTAAACGTCGCGCAGCTCATCCCCGAAGCATTCGCGCGGTGTCAAATTGAGTTTTCTCTTCAATGCGAGCCCTCGGAGGGCTCGCGGCGGACCAGCCACCGAATGACGGCGTGCGCGCAGCCGAGGGGGTGTCGGCCTGGCGGACTAGTTGCCTCGGCGTGCAAGGCGCGGCGTCGGCGTACTCAGCCGGCCCGTGCAAGCTTATACGCTCAGATCTGCTGCAGTACGCTTCTGAGGGGTGCCGACACACATCATGCGACCCATTCAAGCACTGCGGCCAAGAACTAACCAAGCCCCAAGATCCGCGCCGAGCCTGGCCCAGTGGGTGCGAGAGCGTGTGCTTCACTAAAACACAAATAGATCACAGAATCCTAGGCTAGGCTGGAGAGCAGCCACGCAGAAAGCGGTGCTTGGAGGCCGGGCGCGGTCCGCCAGCCGGCAGCAGATCTAGACCGGCCTGGCGGCGGGTGTTGCGCTCCAGCCATACTGAAAGCCAAACTGTCTAGATCTAGCAGCGCGAGCCAAGCAGCGCAGCTAGAAGCGCAGGGTTCAAGAGAGCGCCGGCCGGCCGGCCGGCGTAGCGAGGCGGCTGCTCGTCGATGCAGCAGCTCCGCCAAAACAGCACTATCGCTTCGTATTCATCAGAGCAGCAATAGCGCAGCACCGTCTGGCTGCGTGCGAGAGGAATCAGCAGGCGGCGAAGGAGCGGACAACCGGAAAAAGGAAACCGAACGGACCGCGGCATTGCTGCACAGATCAGAAAGCTCTGCTACATCATGCCGCCGCCAGCCGAGCGCGCTGCAATCGATACGGGTCGTGCGTCGGTCGGGCGGTCGAGAGCATGCAAGCGGGCGGCGAACCGTGAAGGAGGGCGGCCTAAGAGACAGCATCTGCTTCTACCGACGACACGGCTTGCACGACGGCTGATCTACAGGGTCTGCGCTTCGTCAATGGAGTGGGCGGCAGCGGCGGCGGCAGCACCACACCTAGTCGGCGGCGGCGGCAGCGGCGAAGCACTCTGGCCCCCTCTACAGACTCGTTAGATGCGTTTCAGCCAGCGAGAGCGCTTGTCTGCGGGCAGATTGCGCTCAGTGCAATGTGACCGTTAGCGGCGACTTTGAAAAGCCGCACCTGCCTGCGCTGCCCGATAGCCGTCAGCTCATAGGTTGACCGCCTGCACTTTCCGGCCACCTAGCTGCAGCTCGGACCGCGTCAGACCAGTGGGGCGAAGCAGTTCGCACGGACGGCACCTGAATCGCTTCGGGGGCGCGCGCTTGGCATCAGAGACACCAGTATTGATCGATAGGACGCCATTCCTGCAGCTGGAGCGCCTAGCTACGGCCCGGAACGCCGACCAGGTTTTAGTGCCCGATCCTGGGCTTGTATGAGCTTCGGGATTGTCAGTGATCCGGTACCTCAACCACCCGTACCCTGGTCGTACCTTTCGAGGTCCGTGCAGAGGTTCTTGGTGGTTTTTTTAGCGGTACTTGCGGACAGTGATGGTATTATTAATTCTTGGCAAATCGTGACCGCTATCGATAATCTTTAGCACCATTATTTTATATTATTATTATGGCACCGTATGTTATCGATAACCACCCCCACAAGCGCCATAGAAACCCCGCTCGGACAGAGCAGAAACGTCGCCAAACTGTTCAGAACGCTCTCTTATCCACTATCCAAAGCAATTAAACGCTGCTGACCAGCTCATAGAAGTCTACAGGCAGAAAGACGAGGGGTTGTCATCCGGCATCCGTCGCATCAGAGCCTGCTGGAGTTTCCCTGGTGTCTAACAGCATTCTTTAACGTTCTGCTGTCATTCTTAATCGTTTCTGCGCGTTGTTGCGCGAGGAAAATGGGATTTTTGCACCGCACCCCCATTAATTAGCGGTGTTATCGATAACCCCTGGAATTTGGCACCACTATCAATAATCAAAATACCTGGGTTAAAATAATGGTTGCTAAAATATGTTATCAATAACCCAGCCATCACTGCTTGCGGAGAAGTTGGAGTACTTTTAGGTAAGTTGCAGCAAACCTCCGGCGAAGTTCTTCCCCATACAAGCGTACCGCTGTGCTAGCTATAGATCTAGATCTAGATCATCGTGCGATCGTAATTCTCTGATTCCTTGTACATGTGGTCGTAATTCTTAGCTTCTTAAATTTGTGATCTTAAGCTATCCAGAGCTTGATCATGATCGTAATTCAAGGATTGCTCCAAGGTGCCTGTCTGCAGGGGTACAGTGAGCTTACCCTCAACGGGCTGAGCTCGAGGGCGACAAACCGCGTAGCAGTGGACATCAAAAGCGACCGAAAAGCCGAAGAATCGCTCTCAGTCGGGATGGAGGCTCCGGCAGACGCGGACACTGCCGGGCAGGATACGGAGGAAAGCCCGACGCAGGCGACCGTGGGCGCGCTGCTGACCATGAGCGCCGGCAAAGTTCGGAGCACGCGTGCCCGGGAGAGCTTGGAGGACGGGTGCGCTCTAGCGGCGCCACAGGCTGACTCTTTGGGGCCGACCTGACCCACGGCCACAGCCAGCGCGATGGAGTGAGCCGCAGGCTGTGCGTTGCATTCTTTCAGTATTCTCAGCTTTCATCTTAGCTAGCGCCCTTCACACAGAGATGTAGACGCCGAGGGCGACGAGCACATGGCCAGCGAGGATGGTGCGCATCGGCGCACCCCAGAACCGGGCGCCGCTCAGCTCCATGCGTAGATCAGTACAGCGCGAGCGTCCCGGAGGGCCCGCCAGGAGATGGGCTGGACGTGGAGTGCGCAAGCAAGAGCTGGCCCGTCGTAGATTCTCACGCACCTTGCAGGAGCGCGGACACGGCGGTCATCTGCAGGAGACGCGTTCCCGTGTCGCACCTCAACGAAGATACGCCTCTGTACGCTGCGCTCCGCCAGTGGCTCGTCCACGACGTGGGGGGCAGCATCTGGGCGCCCCCGCGCTCGAGCGCGGTAGGAAGGGAACCTAGCGCGCGCGCGCCCCGTCGTTGAGAGTTGCACAGGAGGGCGAAGCGGCGCAGGAGCAGCCCGCCCTGCCGCCCCCGAAGGACCACAACAAGCACACGCTCTCGCGCCTGAAGCCCATGCGGCGGCAGGTCACGACCGCCGTGCGCCCCCCTGCCCGCCCCGCCCCACCCTCTACGCCCTCGAGTCGTGGCCGCAGGAGATCACGCGGAGACCGGCGACGGGGGGCGTGGGGCGCCAGCAGCTCCTCTCGCAGCACGTCGCCTACGCGAAGAAGATCCGGAGCTGGTGCCCGTGCCCCCTACGCCCCGCCTGCCCGGGGCGGCGGGCTGAGCGGCGGCAGGCACCTGGCCCTGTGGGGCCACCGTGTCCTCCGCTACCGCGAGCGCCTCGCCGCCGTCGTCCCCTACGGGGAGGCCCCCGAGGGCCAGGCCCCCGCCCCGGAGTCCGACTCCCCCGCCTCCTCCGAGTCCGACGCC
Organism: Cyanophora paradoxa; assembly: GCA_004431415.1. Lineage (NCBI taxonomy): Eukaryota > Glaucocystophyceae > Cyanophorales > Cyanophoraceae > Cyanophora > Cyanophora paradoxa. The sequence continues at coordinate 180,060 of QPMI01000170.1, read as the reverse complement.
TCCCTCTCCCCTCCCGCCGAGCCCGCCGCCTCCCGCCCCGAAGATGCACCGACCGGCGCAGCCCAGCCCCAGTCCTCTTTCTAGCTCGTCCCCTTCCCGTCATGGACACCCCTAGGCCTGTTTATCACAGCATACCCACCATCTCTCTTTAAGGGAGTCTATGCAAGTCGTCTCTTTCCGAGCGTGCAATCGAAAGCGGTGAAAGCAGCCTACGCGATGATCTTTGTACACAAGCACTACTACTCGCCTGACTAAACTGCTGCAACGCCCCGACCAGAGGCGGTCCTCACTTTGCTGCGGCGTCGGCACTAATTTCTACGCAAGATTCGTACGTGGGGATCATGTACTTAATGTTGATGAACGCATCCTCCCCCCCGTGCACCTCGAAAAGCTCCAAAGTCTCCTGGATGAGATCGCCCATGTTCAACCGCCGCCGCTGGCCGAAGTCAATGCCGTCTCCGTAGTTCACTGTACGCTTCGTATCAGCACTGAGCGGGCAGATCAGCGGAGCTAGAGCGCGCACAGTTCTTGTTCTTGAACAGATTGAAGATGGGGAGGATTTGCCGGTAGTACGGCACCAGCGCCTCGCCAATCATCTCTCCGGACACAACCAGCTGCTGCAAGACCTTAAGGACGGCACAGATGATCTCCGGGTCCCGCGTGTTGAGCGCGGCTGCGCGAGACAAGATGAACATGGCGCCTGCGACCGGGCAGGCGCCGCGCTCACTCTTAATGGGGATAATAAGCTGAGGAATGACGGGCAGAATCTTTGAGCCGCCGTTCTCAAGCATATCGAAGACACCCTGCGGCCGCCGCGCGTCAGGTCGCTCTGGCTAAGGCAACAAGACCGGTAGCTCGCACCTGGACTGCCAAGAACCGGTAAGGCTCCTCCTTTTCCCGAAGACCGTCAAAGAATATGGGCAGATAGTGGTGGTAGTCGAGCTTCTCAATCTCAACCTGGGGAGCGGCACACTTAGCGAGTAGCTTAGCTACCGACAGCGGCACGCATCGCACCTTCCACTGGATCTTGTTGCCAGTGCCCCTGTGCTCCACCGCAATGGGGAGATCACCGCGGTCGTAGAAACGCCGGAACTCAGTCGGCTTCACTGGCCTCCGCTGGAAAGCGCCAGCAATAGGCCGCGGCGGTGCGAACTCTTTCCTGCCTTCTGCTAGCGAGCTGGGCGCAAGGACATTCACCGGCTCCTTCTTTCGCTGGAAGTCTGCTGCAGGGATGAAAATAGGTCAGGGCGTGGAATCGGGCGGGGGGCATGCGGAGGCACACGACGCACTCTGTGTCGGCGATGCACGCGTTGCAACAATCTCTAGGGGCATCTCGTGGGTCGGCGAGGTCTCCTTCATCCGCCGGGTCTTGTGCGAGGGAGGGAAGTCGCCGAAGGGACTCTCGCTGTGCTTTGGTAGCAGATACTTATACTTCTTCTCCTTCTCTCCCTTCCCTGTGTCGATATGTGTCTGCGCGGCCGCTCGTCAGCGAAGTCAAGACAAGCGACCTATGCCTTGCCGCCGCACCTTCACATAGTCCTCTGTAAGCAGGTGATTTGCGGTTGTGTTGTTGGCGTAGGTCCCGGCCGCCGACATCTTGCTAGCGGCCCACGCAGTTGATGTGCTATTCTCGTCTTGGGTACTGGTTTGGCTAGTAAACGGGTAGTACCCTGGTCGACCAGGACCACTGCGGCGAAAGATGGCGGACGCAGGGGCCCTGATCGTCAAACGGAAGGTCGATGACGAGCCCAACGCGGGGGCCATTATCAAGAAGCAGAAGACCGATGGCGCACTCATCCCCGCCGTGCGCACCCCGCGGCAGCTCCGCGCCCTCCGTTCGATGCTTGCATCGGCAGGGCGTCAAGCGAACATCGAACCTCCAAGCGCCCATCATGCTGCTCACCGGGCACAAGGTGCCAGTGCCTCGACCTCGCCGCGCGGAAGTGTAAGCGGCATGCCCGAAACGCAGGGCGAGGTGTTTTCGATGAAGTTCAGCCCGAACGGCAAGCATCTAGCGTCAGCGTCCTTCGACAAGACAGTCTGTGCGCCGTGCCGCCGCAGGCCCATTCGCCAGCCGCCTCAAGCCGGGGGCGCCATCCCACAGATCTCTGGAACGTGTATGAGGACTGCAAGAACTACAATGTAATCCGCGGCCACAGCTCGGCCGTGCTTGACGTCCACTGGTCTTACGACGGCAGGTTCGCGAGATGCCCTGCTTGCGCAGCTGAGAGCGCTGACGAGCGCACCTGCGCCTGCGCGCAGCAAGATCCTCTCCTCCTCGGCGGATAAGACGGTCATGCTGTGGGACGCTGAGACGGGCGCGCGTGTGAAGAAGATGCACGAGCACACCAGCTACGTGAATGCGTGCTGCCCCGCGGTCAAGGGCCCGCCGCTTGTGGTCTCTGGCTCCGATGATACTACCGCGCGCGTGCGCACGACGCCCCTCCCCACCGCCGCCGGGCGCCTCGACCGAACGCTCCCCCCCCCCCCCCCCCCCCCACCCCCGCAGGTCTGGGATGTGCGCGTCAGGGGCTCGCAGCAGATCCTGAAGCACAAGTACGCGATCTGCACAGTCGCGTTCACGGAGCACTCCACACAGGTTCTCACAGGCGGCCTCGACAACGACATTCGCGTGTGCCCCGCCCCCACCTCCCCTCCCCCGGACCCCGCCCGCCCTTAATCCGGTGCCGCCACAGATCTGGGACTTGCGGAAGGGTGAGGTTGTGATGAAGCTCGCGGGCCACACAGACACCGTGCGCGGTCCCAGCGGCCCCAGCTAAGGTGCCCAGCTGACCCACCGCGGGCAGATCACTTCCCTGCGGTTGAGCCCGGACGGAACGCACGTGCTATCAAACGCGATGGACAACAGTGTGCGGTGCGGTCCCGCGCCGTACCCCCGCTCGGCCTCGTCCCGCCTTCTGACCCTGCCCCGCGCAGGATGTGGGACCTGCGACCGTTCGCGCCCGAGAACCGCTGCGTGAAGACGTTCTTCGGGGTGCAGCACACGTTCGAGAAGAACCTGCTGAAGTGCGCGTGGTCGCCGGACGGCTCGAAGATCTCGGCTGGCTCCGGCGACCGCTTCGTGTACGTCTGGGACACCAACACCCGCAAGATCACCTACAAGCTCCCCGGCCACGCCGGCTGCGTCAACGTGCGCGGCCTCGCCCCCCCTCCCCCTAGCCTCGCCCCCGTGAGCGCCGACCCGGCCGCAGGAGGTGGACTTCCACCCGAACGAGCCGATCATCGGCTCCTGCAGCTCGGACAAGAACATCTTCCTCGGCGAGCTCGGTCCGCGCTCCAGCCGCCGCTCGAGCCCGGGTCTTACGCATCGCTGACTCCTGATCCGCAGAGGGTTCGTGACTCAGTGAGGCCTGCCTGCGGAGCCTCAAACCCCGCAATCCGTCCCTGCCCGTCCTCTTGCCCATTCCGCCCAAGTGCCTCTCTCCACCTTTCCCCCTCGCCTCTCCGAAGCTCCCTCTGTTCAATTAGCCGTAGGGTCACTTCCACTGCTCCCCCAACTCACTCGCCCCCGGCACCCGGCCCTGCGCTCCTTGTGTACGACTTGTCAATTCTACATAAGATAGCGAACTACTTGACCTGACTCAATTCCGAGTTCTACATACGAATCGATACGATGACTCAATTCTACATATGACTCTCAGTGATAACGAACTGTCCAATTGTTGGAGCTCCGCTTGCAGAACTTGCAATAGCGCTACATAGTAAAAATTCGCTCTTGAGTTCTAAAAAATATGATTTGCAAGTACGAAATCAGCTGGGCTCTTGAGTTCTCAAGAGCGGAACACTGGGAGTCTGCGGCGAAGCAATCATGCCAAGGACACACACACACACACACCTCAGGGTATGAAAGGACTGCACTGTGGCAAGATACAGCGAAGTATTATTAAACCTGTTGTGAGCAATATGCGTGGTGAAACGCGCACGCCTGTACAGCGCGAGTGCTGCTGCATCGTCTACCTGCCCTAGGTACTAAAGCTTGAGAGGGAAAGCCCTTGCGTGCGCGGAAGCTACACATTCTGCCCCGCGCTGCAGAGAAAGCAAACGCGCGGGAAGCTGCACTGTCTGCCCCGCGAAATCTAGAGAGAGAGGCGAAAGGACAAAACGGGAGCGCGCCGAAGGGGGACCGGGCCCGGGGGGGCCTGGAGGGCTGCCGTGGGCGCCGCGGGGGCGGGAGAGGGGAGGGGCTAGGCGGCCCCGGGGCTGGGGCGGGCGGCGGCGAGCTCGAGGGAGGCGAGCAGGGAGGGCCCGTACCACGAGAAGGCCTTGAAGGCCGCCTCGTGGTCCGCCTCGCCGCCCCCGGGGGCCGGGACGGGCACGGAGCCGGCGGGGGCACCGGCGTCGAGGAGGCGCGAGATGTCGCTGGCGGCGCGGCCGCCGGCCGTGGCGCGCGGGTCGAAGTTGGAGACGTCCATCTCGCCCCCCGGGAAGCTCGGGACGAAGGGCGGCACGATCTGCCGCGCATACAGCTTCTCGAAGTTGATCTTGCGGAAGAAGAAGGCTGCCGCGCCGGTCAGCAGGGGGGGGATCGAGCGAAAGGGGGCCGGCGCACGGTGCTTCTTGATCTCCTCGATGCCGGCCTTGGAGCCGAGGCGCTGGGCGGGGTCCTTGTGGAGGAGGCCCTTAAGGAGGGAGCGCGCCTCGTTAGAGAGGTAGCTCGGCAGCTTGAACTTGTTCCCCAGGATGGCCTTGTGCAGTTCCTTCACGTTCCCGTTCTTGGGGCCTGCCCGCCCCCCCGGTGAGCCTCGTCGCGCTGGCGCTGGCGGGGCGGCGGGGCGCACGAGGGAACGGCGGGTCGCCGCAGAGCATCTCGAAGAGGAGGCAGCCGAGCGAATAATAGTCGACTGCCCTACCGTACCCGACCCCCGCGACGATCTCCTGCGCGCCCGAAACGGTCAGAAGCAAACGAGCCCCGGCGACAGGATGCCCACCGGCGCCATGTACTCCGCCGTGCCAGCAAGGGTCGTGGCACTCTCCTCGTCGATGTTCTGCCGGCCGAGGCCGAAGTCCGTCACGCATACGTGTCCCTCGCGATCCAGCAGAATGTTCTCGGGCTTCAAATCGCGATGCACGATGCCCAAGGAGTGGAGATGGGAAATGGCCAGCGCAACCTGACGGGACACAGATGCTCTAAGCTGGGCGCCGCGTTCAAAAACAATCAGCCGGCTCACTTCTGCCGCGTAGAATCGCGCTTGGTCTTCTGCCAGCATCTTCTCCGTCCGGAGGCGATTGAAGAGCTCGCCGCCCGCGCAGAACTTGAGGACGAGGTCTGGGAAAGGAGTGAGGGGGTCCACCCGACAAAGGATTACTCGACAAGGAGCGCACAGACGCGGGTCGCGGACTGCATCGACGCGCTTAAATCGGCGATGAAGGGATGCGAGCCGGCGGCAAGAAGAATTTCCTTTTCCGCCTTCACGTAGTGTGCCTGTTCCCGCTGAATCAATTGATCCTTCCGCATGACCTTCAGAGCGTAGATGCCGCCGGTGGCGCGGTGCCGAACTAAAAAAGTAGATCTCGTAAGTTCACGCAGCCAAAAGAACGTCCAGGGAAAAGGGAGAGAAACAGTGCACCAAGATATACCGATCCGAACCCTCCCGACCCGAGGGCTGCAAGTGACAGCTCAACGGTTAGGTGGCGCAACATCACCGCCCCATTCGCTGTTATTCCGCCTAAGGGAGGGCCAGATTTATAACCCACTATCAACGGGCTGTTAATTTAGTGTTAGACGGTAACTGGGGAAAAACGCACGTGTGATGACCTCGAAGTCGGTCGAGCGCACACGACGGGGCCGGTGCCCGGGCTCGGGAGGGGCGAACGTGGGGTCAATCCGAGTCGACGTGCCGCTGCTGGGAGCTGAGCCAGAGTCAGCGCTGCTTTCATCGGAAGAAGAAGTATCCGCGAAGTCGACGGCCGCGGCTGGCGAGAGCTCTGCCACTGAAGGGAGGCGGATACGCTCGCTGCTGCTGTTCGCGCGAGCGCAGCCTGGGGAGAACCCAAGGCGCGCACGAGGAGAGCTGGTTGCCCGAACGCAGGGGCTAGTCGGCGGGCTGGAGACGCTGACCTCGAGGTCGGGATTCGGCCGCGGATCCATTGAATTCGAAACAGCGAAGGTCGCGAGCTCGGCAGCAAGGAGGCTGCCGCGGTTGCCCGCATAGGAAAGAGGCGTTGCTTTTCCGACCATGTTCTTGGAAGTGGTCGTGTCAGGTGGCCGCGCGACCGCCGGGCCGGAGGGAACTTGCGCGCGGGAGCGCGCGAGGCTAGAAGCTTGCTATCTAGTAGGGTTACGGCGCCCCCGGGCCGACGACGCATGGTCCGGCGAGCTGCATGGTTGTGATGGCGGCGGAGGAGGACATGACGGAGGCGGAGGTGGTGGAGGCGGAGTAGCGGTTACAAGGCTTACAAGGGTTCGGAGCCATGTCTGCTGGTTTCGTATAAAGGGTCTTTGGTGGTGGGGGGTACGGGCGGCCAGCGTAGTGGGTACGAGAAGTTGGGCTGCCATCGAGCGCACCAGCACAGCTGGCCTTCCAGACTCAATGCCGCGCTCCAGCGTCGTGTGTGGGAAGCTCGGCCGCGTTGCCGAGCCTGCCGGCGCGTTCGACTCTGTTCCGGACGACCTCATGGCCCTGATCCTCCGCATGGCGTCCGAGCGGCGGCCTGAGCAGCTGCTGGAACCGCCGCCGTGCCCGCAGTTTCCTTCCCCAGCGGGTCAGCGCCCCGACTAGCTGCGCATGCCGTTAAGAGCACCCGCGTGACCCTGCGCGAGGCCAGACGTCCCGGCGCTGCGCGAGGTGGAACCTATTTGCGTCCTGAGGCTGGCTCGGGTCTGCAGGCGGTTCCGCCGCGTCGGGTTCACGCACCCGACGCTCTGGGAGTCGCTGGCGGTCCAGCGGGCGAGCTCGAGCGACATCGCGGCGCTGGCGGCGGCCCCGCCCTCAGCTTTGAAAAACGTACGATCACTGCTTCTCACCGACGCATCTCTCGTGTACGAGGATGTGCACACGCTGTATAAGACTCCGCTGCGCTGCGGGCTCCGGAAGCTGCGGATCGAGGTGCGCGTGGCGTCCCGCAGGTGCGTCAACTGACTAACGTCGAGCAGTTTCGGGGAGAACTGCTCAACGAAGTCCCCGTCGGCGCGCTTCCGCTCCTGAGGAAGTTCGAGGCGCTCCAGTCGCTGGCCCTGCAGGTGTTTTAGCTTTGCGTATTATGCGTCCGAATCTTTCCGTTTCTAAAGAAGCCAAGGTGTCCGATGAATTCTCTCTGCACTTCATCTTCCCCGCGTGTCAAGCGGCCCTGTCCCTGCTCCTCAAGAGCACGCGGATCAGGACGCTGCAGCTCGACAATATCTCCCTCTCCAGCGCGCAGCTGCGGGCGCTCTCGGCGTGCGCCGCGGAGCACCTCACCGCGCTCACCGTCTCATCCTACACCGCGGAGGGCGAGTCCATCAGGCCCGCCGTGCAGGCCGTCGCCGCCCTGACCCGCCTCGAGAGCCTGGTGCTCGATTGCCACCACGCGCACCCCGCCGCGCCCAATAAGAGGCCGGCAGGCGTTCTTCTTCCGGGGGGAGGACGGGGACTCGGTGTGGCCGCCGGCGCGGGAGTGGGACGTGGCGCCGCTGGAGGCGCTGACGGCGCTGCGGGACCTCGACATGGGGGCCACCTTCGGCAGCCTCCGCTTCCTGCACTCCCTCACCCGCCTCGAGAAGCTCAGGTGCCTCCCCGCCACGCCCCTCCCCGCCAGGCCGACGCCGCACGCCCGCGGGCGGGACCGGCTCACGGCACGCACGGGCCGCAGTCTTTGCACACTCGACGTGCAACTCGACGCCGCCCCGCTCGCCGCCCTTCGCCCCACCCTCCGCTGCCTGGTCAGAGCCTGTCGCGCAACCGCCCCCGGCACGGCCCTCACCTCGCCCCCAGGAGATCCAGTTCGACGGGGGCCCGGACCACGACTCGGTAGTTGCCGCCATCCCCTCCCTTGCGAACCTCGAGGCCCGCCCGCGCTCTGGACGCCGGCCGACGCCCCGCCTGACGGGCGCGCAGTGCCTGCGCCTCCTCGCGTGGGGCGCCGAGGCGGACTGGGCCGCCCAGCTGGCCGAGCACCCGCTCGGCGGCCTCGCCCGCCTCCGCGAGCTCTCCCTCGAGACCGGCGCCCAGGCCCGCCCCCGCCCCCGGGCGCGGTCCCCGCCGGCGTGCGTGCTGACGGGGGGCGGGGCAGGGGGCGCCCCCCGCGCTGCTGGCGCGGCTGGCTGCGGAGGTGCCCTCGCTGCGGCGCCTGAAGCTCGAGGGCCCGCTCGACGTCCCCGCCTGCCTCGAAGCATTTGACGCGCTCGGCGCCTTCCTCCAGGCGCATGCACACCCGCCTCTTTTCCCCATCTGAGCCTCACGCCGCCCGCCAGGAGCTCATTCTGGACGGCGCCGGGTCGACGGGCCTCGCGCGCATCGAGCAGGAGCTCATCCGCGCCGTGCCCTCGACCCTCCCTGCGCTTCAGCCCCAGCTTCCCGCCCCTGAGCTCTATGACCTGCGCAGGCCATGCCCGACACCGCGGTGCACTTCCTTCGGCCAGACGCGGCGTCGGAGAGCGGCGGGGGACCCGAGGGAGCGCAGGCCTAGCGGCGCGCGTCGAAGCTCGAGCCGCTTTCTGTTGATAGTACTTCGTACAAGTTGTTGCTATATATAACAAGTTGTTGTTATATAGCTATCCTACTGCAGCTGGGGCAGCGTGTACGTACGCGTGTGGAGCTCGAGCCTGCAACCCTCGACTGGCAGCGCGCGCCTCCAAGAACCCAGAGTGGCTGTACCCCCCATCGTCAGAGAATCAACAACCGCAACTCAGCCTCGCCAGCTCCCACAGCTTTTATGATCGACAGGATAGAGTTGTGAGCAGCAAAAGGACCCAACATGAGGTGGATTGACGACCCAACGCTTTCGGCGTTGAACTCAGAGCTCCGGGCGAACCTGGTCGACAGCAGGCTTACTGGCCGGCTGGAAGTGTACAGTTGTGCGTGATTCTTAGCTTGCTGCCCCTCGTGTTCCGCCGGTTCCGGAGCCCGGTGCTGATTGCTCGTTTATTTGGAACCGCTCCGCAGGCAAACAGGCCAGCGGAGAGAAGCAGCTCGCTGCGAAGATTGAATCGAAGATTGAATCCGAGCTGGCAACGAGCCCGGAGCCTCTCCTGGTTTCTCCGCTTGGCAGCCTCACGGATGCCGCGAATCGGTGCGAATCTTCCTCATCCGCGCGCTGCGAAACTGACCCCTTGAATCACAGGAAGGTTCTTATCAACCTTATCGCGACCCTGAACGCGAGCTTCCCGGACTACGACTTCTCGTGCGTCGTGTTGGCCGCCCCTCCAGTTTTTGCGCGGAACGGCCGTGCTGACCGGGGCGCAGGAATGTCAAGCCGGAGCAATTCACGAAGGAACCTGACCTCCGGATGGTCATCAACCACGTGAACGCGAGCCTGGCCGAGGCCTTTGACCGCAATGGGAGCGGCCTTTGTGAGCGCCTGTGGGCGGCCATCTTTGAAGTCATCCAGCCGGACGAATGCTCTATATACAGCTACTTGCCGGACCTCGACTCGGACCCGCTCTCCGAGGGCAAATTGTGCGCAGGTGCCGATTTGAATGCCCGCGTGCGTGCCTGACCAGGTCCGCGCAGGTGGTCCTTCAACTACTTCTTCTACAACAAGCGGAAGAGGAAGGTCATATTCTTCACTTGCACAAGCAAGAGGTTCGCGCGCTCGCAGCGAGGCGTCTGCGGCTTAGTTGTGTTTCTAGCAATCCACGAGTGTTCCGCGCGCTCTCTTGTCCTTTTCAGATAGCTGATAGCGCGTTTCGAACTTGCAGCAAGCTTGCGCCGAACTCGGACGCCGAAGAGTCGACCGAGGACGAGGACGGCGAGCGTATGAGCGAGGATGACGGCGCCGACGACGTGAAAGAGGGCGGCTATATGAGCGTCGAAGAGATGGTGGGCCCAACGCGTATCCAGTATTCGCTTCACCCGCTAATGATGCGATCACAGGACGATTAGCATCCTTGGCAACACCGCTTCCTCTGGCTGGGATGATCTGTCGGTCATGACCGTAGCCTGCTGGATGCATGTTGCTCGGGGGCGAATGCCGGCCATCTCTTGTGCTTGGTATGCGCATTTCTACGTACAAAATTTTGCCCCAACCCGAGTGTCGTTAGGCTTTCTATAGACTTTCGTCCGGTAGGCGTCCTTGTAGATTCTTTCGTTTCTATTTGCTTATTGTAGATCTACCAGCGAGTTCCCTCGCTACATTTATAGCGTAGCCCTGTACATTCCCGCACGTGTTACTCTGTAAAGTTGGCTCTTACTTCGATCTGCGATGCCGGGCCTGAGATGGACAGTAGGGCAATCGGGATGCTACGACTTTGATGCACGTGCCCTGTTGGGCTATAGCTAGGGAAGGAGGTAATTGGTCACGAGAGTGAGTGGCCATTCCACGAGGAAGTGTGCGAGGGCGCCGAGGGCCCCCGAAACCAGGAAGTACAGCATTGCGAACTCCACCGGTTGCTTATTGGTGAGAAAGGCAAAGTAACCATAGTTGACGACGTGCCTGCATGCGCGCGCTTCGATGAGGACGGGCAGATTGGAAGGAGAGGGGAAGGGGGGGGGGGGGGGGGAACAAGGAAGCAGTCACCGGGCAACGACGTGAAGGAGGTAGAAGGTGTAGGAGATCCTCCCCAGAAAGACAAGGAGGGACCAAGAGAGTAGCCGGGAGAAGCGGAGGCCGGGGCTCAGTGAAAGGCATAGAACGAGCATTACGATGAGAAGGCCTGGCCGAATTCAGCTGATGCACATGGAGTCTAGTGCTGAGAAGTGTAGCTCACCGGCAGTGACCACGCGGCGGTCGGGCTGCGGGTCCAGGGTGTGCTTCGTCCAAATCGCCAGTACCACCAGGCCGAAGCACGCCAGGTCCATGAACCACCGGGCGACGGCGCACGCGATGCAGCCCACCCGGCCCGCCTGCGGGCCCTGCTTGGCCAGGGGCCCTCGAGCCAGGTAGTTGCCTAGAACCGCCGCTGACGCGGCCCACAGAAACACGGGGCTGTACGGCCAGATGTGGGCATACCTGCGCGGGCAATAAGGAGCAGGATGAGGCTCGCGGGGGACGACAGATGCAGGCACCAGTCTGGGTAGGTCGAGAGGGGGTACCGCTGCCAGGCGCCGTAGCCGGCGGCGGCTAGAGCGAGGGAGACGAGGGGCGCCGCGCGAGGTGCGAGCTGCACGGGTACGGCCGCTAGGGGTACGATGAGGTACGCCTCCAGCTCCATCGGGATCGTCCAAAAAACGTGCACAGGCTTACGCAGGAGGTAGTAGTCCTCCGTCCAGCCTGGGCGACGCCGCGGCTCAGGCCGGTCGGGGTCGGAAAGAGATTTTGGAGGGGTCGGAGAGGCCCACCGACAAGGCCGGAGAAGCTCTCGTTGAGAAACTCGTTCTTAGAGATGCAGAAAATGATGGCGTAGTAAAGGGGCAGAACGCGGGCAAATCTTTTGAGACTGAATCGGAGCCACCAAGAGAGGGAGAGCGCCAGCGAGCGTGGGAGTTGAAGACACTTCTTGACAAGCAGAAAGATGCTGAGTACGAAAAACTGGGCAGGCGTCAATCAAGGCGGCCGCCGGCGCTATATATCAACATGTTCGGCTTAAAAGCTTCGCCCGCAGCGGACCCCTCCCCTATCAGAATTTACCGTGAAGAGGCCGTAGTAGCGGAGGTCGTGCATTCCCTACAGAGTGAAAGTCAGCAGCACGGGGGCCCGGCCGGCTTAGTAGCGATTTGATTGCGCTCGACGCATGCGCATGCACCTGATAATAGTTGATCAACCACGGGCTTGTGTGACTCCATGCAACCAAGAGTACCGCGCTGCAGGATCCAAGAGTTAAACCGATAGACGAGTGGCACAGTCAGGCAGGCAGGCAGGCAGGCAGCGCCCAAGTGAGGCAGGCAGGGCGCAGTCGAGCAGACGCGCGCGAGCGTGGCATAACACGCACACTCCTCGCAGGCCATCGAACGCCTCTTCGCGCTGGACGTGCGGCGCCGCTCGGGTGGAGGGGTTCGACGCTGAGCTCGACGCTCGAGCGGCAAGGTCCTTCGCCTCATACTCGGTTTGAGCTGAATCCCGGGATGCGCTCTCGTGGAGGCAGCTGGCGCCCTTTGCAATTGCCCGCTTTCGCATCCCCGCACCGTCGGCCACCTTCATCGCCGACCCTCTTGCTGTGCTTCGTTCTTCGCTGAGCTTTGTGCTTTTGTGCTTCGTGCTTCGCCGAGGCGGCCGAGCTTAAGCCGGGATACGGCTCGCCGCCGCACGGTCCTCGATAATATCTAGTCGGAGAGATTTATTGGGCGATGTGAAACTCATTGTAGTTGTGTTGTGTGCTAATGCAAGAGAGTTCGGCTCGCCGCCGCGATTTGATCCAGCAGCGATACCCCCAGTCTTGGCCCGCGGCCCGCCGCCCGCGGCCCGCCGCCCGCCGCCCGCGGCCTGCCACCCACGCGTAGCGCGTCGCGCACGAAGACAACCGCTCGAACTCATAAGCTCAAACGGGCGGCGCGGCGGAAAGGAGGCGCGCTTTTAAGGGATGCTCGCGCTGCGGCGGCTGCAGCGCCGGTTGAAGCGCAGCTCGCGGCGCATCGCCGTTGCGGCCGGAGGCGCGGTGCGCGCCCGATGCGGCTTGGTCTGCGCTCTCGCTGACTCTCCTCGTCCGAAGGTTATCCTATTGGTGATTCTGAGCCAGTTTTTCGTGGATGTCCCGGTTGTGAAGAGCATTACGCGGAAGAGCAAGCAAGCCCAGCCCAGCCTGGTCGACGCAAGCAAGCTCGAAGCGGGGAGCACGCAGCTTCTAGCGAAGAGGGCAGATGACGATGAGGCCACGCAGTACTGCACATCGGTCCCGCTATTCATTGACGTTAGCTACGAGCCGCCGTGCAGGAAACCCATCCTCTCAATTGTCCGCTGTCGCGGAGAGCCCGCAAGCGAGCAACAGGCGGAGCTAAGGACTCACGCGTGCGCAGGTATTCGTGACAAAGCGGCCCGGTGGATACGACGTCTTGTTCAACTCGCTCGCGGCACAGACTTCACAGGATTACGAGATTGTCATGTGCGGCTCCCGCCCTCATCTGCCGTCGACCCCCCTCAATCCCACATCAGCGTGGACGAGCTGGCGGCCTACCGGGGTACGGCGGTTATGGAGATGGCCAAGGAAAAGGGAATACCCTGCCTAGGCGTCATCCCCAGCCGACCCAAGGCCAGTTCACGTCCTCTCTTACGAGCCCGCCCGCCGCGCTCCCTTGCCAAAAGTTGAGACTCCTGCAGTCCGTCGAGTTAAAGGGCACCAAGTTCGGTATATACAAGGCGCTCAACACGGGGTAACCCTCCCTTGACGCGGAATTGAGAAGCGACACGGGGCCTGATGGCGGCGCAGGCTGCTCCTCATCTCGGGGGAAATTGTCACCATCCTGATGGACTTCTCCTGGGTACCCCCGCGGTAAGACATGCCTCTCTCTGCTGTACCCAGATTTCCCCTGATCTCCACCCTCTAGCTTCGTCGAGCGGACGATCGAGTTCTACCGGGAGCATCCGAAGTCCTTCCTCGCGTATCCCGAAATATGTCCGCCCCCCTCCCCCCCTCCCCCCCCCCCTCCCCCTCCTCCCTTCCCCCTACCCCACCCTTCTCCCTCCCACCGCCCTCCCTTATCTGGATGCAGTTTACGGGCACAATGACATCAAGTCGATCATTGACGAGGAGGCGATGGGCGATTTCCGCTCCCTCCTGATCTTCAAGGCTCGTTCCTTGGCCCGGGGTAGCGCAGAATCGTCAGGGCGTCGTCCTGATGCCGGGTGCGCAGGAGGAGGTCAAGCAGCCTCCCTCCGTGATCGGCGGCAAGTGGTCGCCGTTCTTCTTCCGGTGCGCCGGCTCGCTAGGCCTCTTTACATCACTGACGCTGGTGCCGGTGCAGGCCGCAGGAGGTGATCAACCGGAAGCCCGGCTTCGAGAAACAGCCGGGGCCCGACACCTTCTGGGAGATGAGGTCCCCCCGGGCCCCGCGGCACCGCGTCCCCGCCCGCGGCTGAGGCCTCGCGCGGCAGCTTCGCGTCGGCGCCGTGGAGCGCGTACGAGGCGCTGAACGGCCTCGACGAGTTCCTCGACGTCGGCGACGACTGCCACGAGGCCCGCCGCCGCCGCCGCCGCCGCCGCGAACTCGCCCCGAGCCGGCCCTTCTCTGACTCTGCGCCCCGCCTGCAGATCGATGTCCGCCTTCGCGCCGAGCTCATCGGCTACGGTCCGTGTCGATCATCGGCTGCAGTCGCTTCGATGGCCCCGCAGCGCTCACGCCACGCCCCCCAGACCTCTGGATTGACGGGCAGAGCATCGTCGAGAACGTGCGGCGCACGCCCGTCTTCGACCGCGCTAGCCGCTGACGCCTGCGCAGATCCAGCACAGGATCTTCTCGAGCGGACCCATGTGGCAGCGTGCGTGTCGCGGTACCTCCTTCGCGATGCACTCCTTTCGAGCGATCCGCAGGGTATGCGAAGGACAACAACTGGGAGCGATTTCAGAAGCGGCTGGCCGCCATCCGGGACAAGCAGCAGCCGATCGAGTCGGCGAACCCGTGGAGCTTGCGCAAGTGGCGGCAATACGACTGCCCTCGACGCCTTTACCCGCGCGCCAGTTCCTGTCCCGCAAGCTAGCGCCAGCCCGTTCTATCGTTTGTGCAAAATGGTATTTCAAGTCAAGGACCTCACCACACGCCTGAGATAGAACGCGAGGCCGCGAGAAAGACCGCGCACGGGCTGCAGGCTGGGGCATGCATTTGTCCGGAACCCTGGACGAAAGCTGCATGCGCATTTGAACCTGTAGACTGTACACACACGCCTCTGCTCTAGCTACACCTTGAAAAGACCTGCGTACTGGTTGTTTGCAAATCCAACTAGTTGGTTGTAGCGCTTCAAATCTGCGCCGGCACCGCGATTGAGCGTTCCTTATTCCCGCGGCGAGAGTGAGGGGGTGTGCGCAAGCGGGCCGCACCGAAGTTGGCGCCGAGATCGACGGGTTGCTCCGTCTCCTGAACGACGCCGGTGGCGTTCACCGTCCCAGTCACCTCGAGAACACTGCCAGGGTTGTACAGGCCGGCCGATTGTGCGCGCGGCGCGACGATGACCTCCGCGCCATCGCTCGCCTCGATCGTTACTGTTGCCCCGCTTGTGCCGAGAACGCGGCCGACGAGGATGGCCTTGCCCGGCTTCCCTGCCATGCTCCGAACCATTCCCCCGTTGATGCGGGGGTGCGGCACATCATCTGAGGGACCCATCTGCGCTCGGCGCGTCGGCACGCCTTCCCGCGCGCCTTGCGCTCGACCGCGGGAACGCGCACCTCGTCTAAATGAGCGGTGCAGTCGCTGAGAGGCAGCTGATGCGATGGTGATGTTCCGTGCGGCGATCCGTGCGCTCCGGGGCCTGCTGCTGGCGCGGGAAAGCTTCAAACTTGCTCGACGCGGTACCCGCTGGTGAGGAGGGGGGAGCGAGCCGGGGGTAGGGTCATTCCGCGGGGCGATCAACAGCAGTCATGGTACGTCGGCCCCTGCGGCACGCGGGAGTTTAGCTTGTACATCAGTAGCTGTAGAGGTCCCTAGTTGGCGACCGGCGACGCCTCGATCGCGTGTCCCGCCTTCGCCTCTGCTTAGCCTGCTCTGACTTTCGCCCGTCCCCGCTTTGCTTCCACCCGCGGCGGCTCTCAGGGCAAGCGCACGAAGAAGGCGAGCGCCACCCGCATGGCAGCCGCCCTCAGCAGCTGACAGCCCCGACAGGCCGGCGTCGTCGGCAAGTACGCCACTCGCTATGGTGCTTCTCTGCGTAAGCAGATCAAGAAGATGGAAATCACCCAGCACGCGAAGTACACCTGCGCGTTCTGCGGCAAGGTGCGGTCTCGGCGCGATGCGAGAGGCAGCCATGTTCAGCGGCCCGCCGGGGCGTGCATTCGGCGGGTAGCACCCGATGCTCACTTGCTACCTCGTTCGCCTCTTTAGGACTCCGTGAAGCGCGCTGCGGTCGGCATCTGGAAGTGCAAGTCGTGCTGCAAGACCGTCGCTGGTGGCGCGTGGACCATGAAGTGAGTAGCTCCCATGTTGATGCAATAGCTAAGTCTAGCAGCCGTGCTCCCCGCCGTGTCCGAGCCACACACCGTTCCGATCGCCATTCCGCCCTGCCCTGCCCGTCAGCTGCCGCCCCGGCCAACCGCTTATCGCTGTTTACCGCGCAGCACCGCCGCGGCCGCGACCGTCCGCTCCACGATCCGCCGCCTTCGTGACCTTGCCGAGTCTTAAACAGACTCCGAGCCGGTTCTCGGCGCTCTCTTTCTTTTCGAGATGGAGTGTGTTCGTGCGACTTGTTGCCCCCGAATCTCACGCGGATGCCTTTCTTTCCCGTATGGCCGCAATACCAATGGGCTTGAGTGCAGGGCAGCGGGCTAGTGTGGCGCGGGCCCGATAAATTGGACGTCGGGCTGGAGCGTGCATTGCGGGCTCATAATCAGCTTTGTACAACGCTTATACTCTAGTAGTACGATTTTCGAGGGTTGTTAAACGGATTAGGCCCTGCAGGCGGAGTAAGCGGGGCGGGCGTGCGTTCGAGCGAGAGCCGCGGCGCACGGTGCTTGTAGCTCAGCTGCATCCTCTTCTTGTACTGCTCGTAGATGTCTGAGGCTGGGTAAGCGTGCGGGCGGGATGCCGGACGAGGCGACCAGGACGGACCGTCGCCCTCTTTAATTTCGGAGGCGTCGCCGGCGCCGATGCCGGCCCCGTCGAGCCTGACGCTCCCCGCGTGTATGGGCGCCTGTATCCCCTGCTGCTCGGCGCCGAGGCCAGTGCCCTCGGCCCAGCCCATCTTCTGGAGGAGCTTGTGTCCGACGTTACTCGAGTCGAGCTTGTACTTCTCGTCGGGGCGCGCTGCGGGGGCGTTCGGGTCCTGGCACTTGGCCAGGAACGCCTCCAGCTCCTCCGGCGGGAGGTGGTCCCCTGCTGCCGCCTCAGCCGCCCCCCTGGCTGGGGACTGGCGCCGGCGGGCCCTTACCGATATGGTGGCCCTTCTTCTCCTTCTCCTCCGGCGGCGGGCCTGCGCCGTTCAAGGGTGGGCCCGGGCTACGGCGAAGCGAGAGGGGCGCGCGGACCTTCGCTGAAGTTCCGCTTCTTGCGGCCGGGCTTCGTCGGCGGGGGCGGGTCGTTCGAGTTGTCCCCGAGGCCGTGCCGCGCGACCTGCCGCCGCCGTAAGAACCGAGACGAGCCGCCGCTCGGCGCGCAAGGCCCGCCTTCTGCTTGAAGAAATACTCCATGCGCGCCACAGGGTCCTCTGGGATCTCGTTCTCCGAGTTCGCAAGCGCGGCGGCGGCGGCGGCTGCGCGCGCCGCGGCGGCCGCGACCTCCTGCGCCAGCCCCGCCGGGGCGGCGCCGGAGGAGGCCGAGGCAGGCGGGGCGTCCCACTTGGAGCTCGATGGGGCGTCCGGGGGCGTGGAAGAGGACTGGGCGGGGACGAAGGCGGGGCCAGTGGAGAAGGCGGAGGAGCCGGAGGCGACAGAGGCGGCGGGGCGGGCGGGCGGGGACGAGGTGGAGCCGCCGGAGCGGAGGAGGGCGAGGCGGTGGCGGTAGTACTTCGCCTCGGGGCAGGCCTCGTCGAAGAGGAATCGGAACTTGGGGTTCTCCTTGTTCTTGCTCCGCGTGATGTTCTCGAACTCCGCGTTCTTCGTCGCGTACTCCGCCACCCGCTCGATCAGCGTCCTCATCTCCACGTCCTCCGGCGGCGGCGGGCCGGACGGCACGGGCGGCGCCGCCGGTGGTGCGGCCGCCGCTGGCGGCGACGGGGAGACGGAGGGGTTCGAGGACTGGAAGAGGACGGGCTTGAGGCCCGAGCCCGGGAGCTTGGCGGGGACGCTCGGGGGCGGCGCCGGCTTTTGCTGCGGCTGCTGCACGGCCGACGCGACGCCAACGCGCGGCCGCTTCACGGGCTCCTCCTTGAGCTCCTGCCGCGAGGGGTCAGCGGAGAAGAAGGAAAGGAAAGGAAATGCGGGGCACCTCCTCCTCGTCCTCGTTGTAGACGAAGGCCTTCTTCTTCGCCTCCGAGGCCGGCGCCGGCTTGTGCGCCGCCGAGGAAGACGTAGAGGGCCGCGAGGCGAGAACGAACCCCTTCGGCGCCGCCGGCGCCGGCGGGGCTGGCGGGGCCACCCCAGGCGGGGCCTCCGCGGGTTGCTGAGGGGCGCCCGCCACGGGGGGGCCCTGATACAAGGCCTGCTCGTACGCCGAGGGCTTCTGGGCCACACCCGGCGGCTGCCACCCCGCCGGCGGGGGCGGAGGAGGGACCGCGAGGCCTGGGAAGCGTACCCCGGGGGGAGGCGGGATGCCGCCCGGCGGGGGCGGGATGCCGCCCGGCGGGGGCGGGATGCCGCCCGGTGGGGGCGGGATGCCGCCCGGTGGGGGCGGGATGCCGCCCGGTGGGGGCGGGATGCCTCCCGGTGGGTGTGGAATCTGGGGCGCCCCGTGCTGAGGAAAACCGTACGAGGGAGCGCCGTGCGGCATGCCGTGCGGCGCGCCGTGCGGTGGCGGCGCGCTACGGTTCAGAGGATTTCGCGGGTCCGGCGGGGGTGGCGGGCCGGACTGAGCCGCCTGCTGACGCTGCATCGCCATGAACTGAGCGAGGAAGCTGCGTGAAAACGCGCATCAGAACAATTGTTCGAGCTCCTGCGTGCGTAAGAGCGCTCAGCGCGCGGCGCGCCGTCATAAGGCCACACCGCAGGCTCGATAGGAGAGATGGGAAGGCGGCTAGCTCGGGCAGGCTTTGACCAAAATCGAGCGCACCTGCCGTCATTCGCCGGCAGCGCGACCGGCTGGACTCCAGGGGGCAGAGGCTCGCCGCCTGCCGTCGGGTACCTGCAGCCCCGATTTTGTTCAGTTGCGCGTTCGATCAGAGCGAGAGGCGCGGGAGGCTCGCATTTCGTGAGACTTTCTGCCACAAACGGGGTACGCGATCTCGTGGGTTGCGCGACCATGGCGTCGAGTTATCCAGCGCTCCTCCAGGCGCTGGACACGCTGAGGCAATGCAGCTTTGCATCGGCGGACTTTGGGCTCGTGCGAAGGATCCTGTCCTTGCTTCGTGAGACCAAAGCACGGAAGGCTGAGGCGCTGCCATGCGGTCGACGGGCGCTGAAGCAGCGCGGCAAGCTCGGCAGCGAAGGTTCGTAGCTTCGCTGGTCGCGAGGCCTGCGCATCGAGCCGACCTCGCTGCGCTCACGCCGCGCGGCTGCCCGCCTCGCGCAGCCTGGGACGTATACGAACAGACGCTCATTGCGGCTCTAGACGCCGGCGACCTGGACTGCGCGAATGTGCGCCGCCACGCATCCCGTCCCGTCCCGCGCTCATGCCCCTCTTCGCCGGCCCCCCGCAGGAATGCTTCAAGGCGCTACGATCGAAATACCCGTCCAGCTTCCGCGTGAGGAGGCTGGAGGGCATGATCCTGGAGGCGCAAGGCGACTACGACGCGGCCATTGTTCTGTACACGCAGCTGTTGAGCGAGGACGCTGCGAACCCCGTGCGCGGCTCTCAGGAAGCACCGAAGCTTGCGGTTCACATCGAGGGTGCAGATCGTCCTGAAGCGGAGAGTAGCGATCCACAAGGCGCAGGGGCAGTGGGGCGCCGCTGTGGACGCTTTAAACGCCTACCTCAAGGTGTACCAGGCGGACGCGGACGCATGGTCCGAGCTTGCTGACCTGTACATCTCGCTGCACCAGTGCGCCGCATGCCGGCCGCTCGCCGCGGACCCCGCCAGTAACGAAAAGCGCGAACAGGTTCACGAGCGCCCAGTTCTGCTTCGAGGAGCTCATCCTCTCGGCGCCGCAGAACTCGACGTTCCACCTCAAATACGCAGAGGCGAGCGCCGTGGCAGCGAGGCGGCGGGGCGAGGCAGGGCGGGGCGCTGAGCGTCGCGCGCGCAGGTCCTCTTCACCATCGGCGGGCTGGAGAACTTCAAGATGGCGCGCAAGTACTACATCCACTCGATGCGGCTCGCGGGGACGATGTCGCTGCGGTGCCTGTACGGCTGCCTGATGGCGACCGTGGCCGTGGCGGCGGCGCTGCGGGGCAAGTCCAAGGAGAGCGCCGAGGTGCGCGAGAACGCCGACGTCGAGGAGTGGGTCCGCAGGCAGCTCCTCGAGACGTACTCCTCGCCGGCCGCCAAGGCCGCTGGGGCCCCCGACACCGGCCTGCCCCAGCTCCCCGTCGTCAAGCGCTTCCTCGCCGCCGCCTCCTCCTCCTGACCCGCCCCGCCCTCGCGCGAAGCAGCGCGCAATGCTAGCCCATTGCAGCTATTTCAAAGCAACGATACAGCGGCAAAATCAAACGCGAAAAATAATTACACGACGGAGAGCTGCAGCTGGCGCGAATACATTAATTACGTGAATAAATGAAGGGCCGAGAGGGCCCTCGATAGGGTGCGGCGATGCGGGGGGCCGGAGACCTATAGCTGGGGCGCTAATGCCGGGCGCTGGAGGAGCGGAGGGCCTTGGCAGGGAGCACGCGGGGCCGCGGGGAGGAGAACGACTTGCTCTCGCCCCCGCCGGCGAGCAGTGCCCTCCGCGGCGAGCCTTCCCCGGGGCGCAGCGGCGACGGCCCCGCCCCCGCGCCCGAGGGCGCCGGGGCGCGCGGGGACTTGCTGGCCGGGCTCATACCGCCCCTGCCGGCGACGGCGAGGGCGGGGAGTACGGGCGGCCTCGTGGGCGTGCCGATTGCAGGCGCCTTCCCCGGCGAGGCGGCGGCCTTCTGCGGCGAGACGGAGGCCTTGGCCTGGGCCGCGAGGAACGCGCCCTCGGGGCGCACCCCGTGCGAGGCCGGCGGCGTCGTCATCGCCGGCGCTTCCGCCCGGTGCGCTTCCTGCCCGCGCCTGCTGCTGCTGGGGTGCAGTCCGTTCCTGTGGGGCACGCGGGGCTCCGGCGGTGCCGAGGGGAGGGCGTGGTCGCCCCAAGGGAGCTGGTCCTTGGAAGTCGGGGCGGAGGGCCCGTTCCGCAGCCCTAGGCGCTCCTGCAGCGCCGGAGGCGCGTGGCCGAACTGCTCCGCGTTCTTCTGGAGCTGCGCGGGCCGCGTCGGGGGCAAGTCGTGCGAGGGTGAAAGCGTCTCGCTCACCAGCAGGAAGAAGTAGTCACTAGCTACGTCACGAGACTCGTCGGCGCCGTTGCGGGCGATCCTCTTCCTCTCGAGTTCCTCCCCGTACTTCATTGACCACGAAGCTCGCTGCCGATATTCCTAAAAGATGTCATTTAGACGACTGCGCGTGCGCAGTCGCTGTTCCTGTTGCTAGTGGCGGCCATGTAGAGCTAGTAGCGGCGACGCGAGGCTCGCGGGAAAGCGTTCGGACCTTCACGATTTGCTCCTGTGCCGCAGTACATGTACATTAGAGACGTTTCGTGCGAGATCGGGCGCAGGCCACGCCGCAGATCGACCGTAGGCTCCGGAACCACCCATGACACGATCGGCGCCCTAGCAGCGCACCTGGAAGCTCGCAAAGTCCCTCACAACATTATTCGAGCCCGAGCGCCCGGTGCTTGCGATCATCTTGCTCCGGAAGCCGTGACACGCTAAACCGGGGCGAAGCGCACACGGCACGCCGCAGGCCTCCGAGACTTCTCCTTCGCTTCACTATCGCTTTTAATGGGCGCCTGGGCCCACGAGGATGACTGTCCTGTAGAGACGCTAACCGACAAACTAACAGTGCCACAAGAGCTGCAGAAATCTTCTACGGACTGAGAATGCCAAGAGCCAGAGCGACTTGGGATCCGCGGCCGGAGCCGCGCTACCGTCAGTGATGGCCGTTTAATATTAATATCCAGTAATAAACATTATTATAATGCATTATAATAGTATTATTATAAGGTTCCCCCGAATCGGGGACCTTAACAATACAATATTAATATACGGGGGTACCCCCTATTAGTGCGCTTTCTTTTGCCCAGGAGCGCACCACGACGCAACTCAACGCTTTAAAACGATGTTTAAGATGTGTCTGAATGCTCTGCGAGCGCTCGGACATCCTGACAGCTCCATGGAACACACCTCAGGTACCATACCCCTCTCACCATCTCTTAAAGAAGGCACAAGCCTGTTCTAAACACGTAGCTGCACAGTTCAAACGGTTGAATCTTGCTTATCTGCTTCATTTAAGAGTGCTGAATGTACGAAGAAGAAGCAGGACGGGGCTGCCGGGGCGGGATTTGTATGGAGCATTATTATAATACACTATAATGTTATTAATATTATAATAAAGACCTTAACTATTAATGTTAAGGTCGGCGTTTTGGGGAGTATTATTAATGCCATCACTGGCTACCGTAACAGACCTCACGTGAAAAGACCTCCACCGGATCCGAACCCCGGTTCCGCACGCCAGTGTTCGTGCGCAATAACTAGAGACAACACTGTGACAGCCGAAAATGCCGAGACAACAGCCTGGCAGCGCTAGCTGATAGCTATACGTGGTGGTCGGGGTCGTCGGCCCAAGGCTTGACAGACTGCGCAAAAACGAGGCGCAGTCAGCGTTTACATAGGGCGCCACGTGCGCGCGCTGGTGGGGGTTGCGTGGCGGAATTCGGGCGCACGCCGACGGAGATGGGGCGGGGCTCGGCGAGGGCGGCGACCGAGGCAAGCCCGTCGAAGCCGTCGACGGCGAGCGAGACGGCGCTCGCGACGCTGTCGAGGGCCTGCGCGGCGAGCGCCGCCGCCTCCGTCGTGTCTGGGCGCGAGCGCCCCCGCGCGCTCCAGGACGGCGGGAGCGCGGCGGGGCGGTCGGAGGTGGCGGGGCGGGAGGAGCCGCGGGAGCGCTGGCGGAGGCGGGGCCGGGGCGCGCCGGGGAGGCCGGCGTGGCGGAGCGGCGGGCGGCGAGAAGCGCCTCCGCGTCGGGCGCCACCGAGGCCGCCTCCCCCTCGGGGCCTCCCCGGCGGCCGCCGACGAGGGCGAGGCCGGGCCGGGCGCGAGCGGCGAAGGCGAGCGGGGCAGGCCGTCCGGGCCCAGGGAGACTCCGTCGACGAAGGGGAGGCCGGCCCGCGGGCGCGGCGGTGAGCCGGCGCGCGCGTCCGGCGAGGGCGCCGCCAGCGCGAGGGCGGCGAGGGGCCGCGGGCCCAGCAGCGGCTTCGCGGAGAGGAGGTGCGTGGCGGGAGGGCCGCCGGCGCAGGTGCCCGCCCGTCGACGCGCAGGGGCCGCCCGCCCCGCCCCGCTCGTCCGCCTCCGCCCCCGCAGCTTGTTCGACTGCCTGCTCCTCCGCCTCCGAGTCGGGGGCGCCTGCGCCGGGCGCCCCCGCGCGGGCCGGGGCGGCCGGCCCGCGCCGCTCGAGCCAGTCGACGCCGTACTGGGGCAGGATCGAGGGCTTCCCCTTGGGCTCGCTCACGATCTTGCGGGCCCCGGGCACCGTCAGCTTCCGCCGCCTGCCAGCGCGCACGTCAGCTCGCGATCGCGCCGGGGACCAGGCGGCGGTCCGGGGGGCGCGCGCGCACCGCAGCATGTCCCGCTCCCGCTGCACCTCCTCCCGCGGCCGCTGCGCCTCCGCCGGCACCGCCGGCACCGCCTCCCGCGGGCCGGCCGCCGGGGCCGGGGCCGGCGAGGGGAGGGCGGGGCGAAGGCGGCGTGGTGGGGCCCGAGGTGCGCCCCGCGATGTTCGGGAGGAGGGCCCCGCGCGCCGCGAAGGGCGAGGGCCACTGGGGCGGCGCCCCGTCCGCCAGGAACGTCGGCGACCGGGAGAGATCCGGCGTGGCCGCCCCCTGCACGGGCGTCCCCTCGGCGCTCGTCCGCCGCCGCCGGCGGATGCGCCGCGTGGCCTTGCCGTGCATGTCCACCCCGCGCACATCGATCGGCGCGTACTCCAGCTGGTTCGGCCTGCGCGCAGCTCGTCGGGGGGGCCGGAGCGCGGCGGGTCGGGCGGCGCGCACTCGTACGCGCGGTCGTCGGGGCGAGGCGCTGCGGCCGGGGCGCGGCGGGCGGGGCGATGCCGGCGCGGCCGGCGGCGAGGGCTTCGGCGCGCTTGGCGAGGAAGTCGTCGAGGAGCGCGATGGCCTCGCCGGGCTCGATCCGCCCCTCCGCCACCGCCTCCGCCACCGCCGCCGCGTACGTCCCGTGCACCGCCTCCTGCCCCCGCCCCGCCTCAGCGCCCCGGCCCCAGGCCGGCAGGGGGGAGGCGCGGGGCCCGCGCGCCTCCTGAAGGCCCTCGGCGTGAGCGTAGTGGACGGCGGCGGAGACGTGCAGGGAGGGCAGGGGCTCGGGGAGCCCCGGCCCCCGCCGGGCCGCCCCGCGCCCGCTGCAGGCGCGCCGCGAGGGCCCCACTGACGTCTCCCCTCCCTCGGGGCGAGCCCGGCGCCGGCGACGGCGAACGCGGGCCCGTCGCCTCGCGCCTGCGCGGGCCGGCGTCGGGAGGGGCGCGGGCGCGGGGTCGGTCTCGGTGGGGCGGGGGCGCACTGGGCCTGCCGCTCCTTGAGGCGCCGGAGGCGGCGCTCGGCGGGGGGCGTCCCCAGCCAGCGCCGTAGGTCGGCCGCCGCCTGCCGCGCCTGCCGTGCCGCCGCCGCCACCTCCGCCCGCTCCCCGTCCTTCACAGCCCGCGCCGCCGCCGGCCGGCCCGCGGCCGCCGCCGCCGGCCGGCCCGCCACCGGCGCCGCCTCCTCGGCAGGGGCGGGCTCGCCGCCCCGCCGGGCGCGCGCTCGTCGAGGGCGAAGCGGCCGCCGAGGAAGGCGGAGGGGGCGAAGGGCGCCTCGCCCGCCGCCGTCGCCGCCGCCGCCAGCGCCCCTCCAGGCCCTCCGCGTGCCCCGCCCCGCCCCGCCCCGGCCCCCGCAGCCGCAGCCGCCGCCAGCGCAGCCGCGCGCTCTGCCGCCGACACGGGCCGCGAGCGGGCGGCGGCTTGCGAGGGGAGCTGCGACTCGGACGCTGCTCGCCCCTCGCTTCTCTTCGCCGAGTCGGGCTCCGCCGGCGGGGCCTCCCCCGCCCCCTCCGCGGCCTCCTCCACGGCCTTTTCCGGCTCCTGCAGCGCCGCCATCGCATCCTCTGCGGCCGGCCCCGGGGCCTCCGCGACAGCTGGCTCGGCGGCTGCAGGCCCCGGGGCATCCTGGATGCCAGCCTCGGGGTCCGCGGGGCCCGCCGCCTGCGCAGTGCCAGCCTCCGCGGCCGCCGCCTCTGCGGCCGCTGCCGTCGCTGCTTCCGCCGCCTCCTCGAGCGGCTCCTCCTCCTGCGCGGGGGGCTCCGGCTCCGCGCCCTCCGCGGGCTCTTCTCTGCCTGCGCCCTCCGGCTCCGCGCCCTCCGCCTCGCCGGCCCCCTCCTCCTCTGCCGCCGCCTCCTCCCCGGCCTCCGCCTCTGTCGCTGCCGCCTCCGTCTCGGGTTCTGCCGTGCCCTCCTCGATTCCACCCGGGCCCGCATCCGCCGCCTCAGGCGCCGCCCCTGCCTCCACCTCCGCATCCTTCTGCTCTCCTCCTTCCCTTGCTTCCTCGGGCTGCGCCTGGCGCTCCTCGCGGCCGGCTGCGGGTGCGTCGCCGCCGGGCGCCTCGCCGCCCGCATCCTCCGTTGCGTCGCCCGGAGAGGGGGCGGGGAGGGGCGGCGGGGCGGGGCGCGCGGTGCTGCCGCCGCTGGCGAGGGAGGAGCGGGCGCTCTCCGCCCCGCCCGGCCCCGGCGGAAAAGGCTCCTCCCCCGCGACCGCCCCTGCGGGAGACCCGCGATGGCGAGCGGCAGGCCGGCAATGCCGGAGCCCGACGCCGGGCGGGCGGCCGGCAGGGCGGGCCCCGAGGGGGGCGCACGGGAGGGCCGGCGGCGTGCGGCGGGCGGCGGCGCCGGGGGCGGGCGGGCGCTGCCGGCGCTGCCGCGGGACGGGAGGCTGCGGTGGGCGCTGGCAGCTGCGGAGCCGGCGCGGGACGGGGAGCGGCGGTCGGCGGCGGCGGCGGCCTGCTGCGCCGCGATCGCCAGCGGCGACTCCTCCTCGCCGCCCTCGCCCCACGCCGCCACCTCCGCCCCCGCCGGTAGCGCCCCCGCACCCCCAGCCTCCTCCTCGCTCTCCCCCTCATTCCTCGCCTCTCGGGGCGGACCCGTGGAGGCCCCGCCGTCGGTGATGGAGCGCATCTGCCAGCCGGCGAGGGCAGAGCCGTCCGTCGCCGGCCGCGCCTCCTCCTCCTCCTCCTCCTCCTCCTCGGCGCCGCGGTCGCCTGCCGGGGGCGGCCGCGCGGAGGCGGCGTGCGCGGGGCGAGCAGCCCGAAGCCGATGAGGGCGCCCCGCCCCGGCGAGCCCGTCGCCAGCAGGAGGCCCGCCGGCCCCGGCGGCGGCCCCTGCTCCTCCGGCCCGTCCCGCAGCGGCGCCCGCGCGCTCTGGTGCAGCCGCAGGTTCGTCGCCGCCCGCCGCGACATCGCCCCCGACTTGCGGATGATGCTGCGGGCGGGGTCGAGGGGGCGGGGGGCGAGGGGGGCGACGGGCGGCGCTCGCCTGTTCATGCGGCGGAGGACGCCGGTGGAGGCGGCGCCGGCGTAGCCGCCGCCCCGACGGGCGGCGTCCCGTCGGGGCGCGGCGGCGGCGGGTCGTCCTCGGCTCGAAGGCGAGCGGCGCCTGCCAGTAGCTCGCCTGCGGCCCCGCGCGCCCCACCCTCGACCACCACGAGCTGTACCCCTCCCCCGCCGCCTCCCGCTGCTCCTGCCGCTCCCGCTGCTGCTGCGCGAGCCGCCGCGCCGGCCCCGAGAGCGGCGCCTCCTCCAGCGGGGGTGCCGGCAGCGGGCCCACCACCCGCGGCACGCCCCACTCGCGCGGCCCGGCGCTCGTCGAGGAGGGGGCGGGGAGGGCGTCGGGGCGGGGCGGTGGGCGGAGGAGAGTCGGGCGGGGCGGAGGCGGCGCGGGGGAGGGCGAGGGGGCGGCGGCGGCGATGCCGGCGTCGATGGCGTCGTTGATGGCGGCGACGGCGTCGAGCGTGTGGCGGCTCAGGGGCCGGGGGCCGGGAGGGAGACGAGGGGCCCCGGGAGGCGGGCGGGGCGCGGCCGTCGCGGCGGGCGGCGGCGAGGCGGTAGCGGAGGGCCTCGTCGGCGCGGAGGGCCTCGTCGACGAAGGGGCGGGCCTCGTCGAGGGCGACGAGCAGGAAGTGCTCCGCCACCCGCGACGCCTCCCGGACGTGAAGTCCGCGCACTCCTCCCACCCGCCCCCGCCCGCCCCCGCCCGCGCCCCCTGCCCGGCCCCAGCGCCCCCGCCCCCGCCTGCCCCGCTGCCGGCGGGCGGTTCGCGGCGCGGTAGAAGCGGCACGGGTGCGCGAGCTGCGGGCGGGGGCTCAGGGGGGCGGGGGCGGGGGCGGGGCGGGGTCCGGGGCGGGGCACCTCGAGGGTGAGCATGGCGTAGGACTCGGCGCCGGGGACGGGGACGAGGTGGAGGCCGGCGAGGGCCCCGAAGGGCACGTCGCAGCGGAAGATTGCCGTCTGGCCCCGCAGCCGCCAGGAGAGCAGCCGGTGCCCGAAGTCGAACTTCACCGAGATCTCCCCCTGCCGCCCCGCCATCAGCGCCGCGGCAGGGGCGGCGGCGGCGGGCGGGCAGCGGGGCGCACGGGGCGCTTCGAGATGTACTGCCAGGTGCCGACTTGGGCGCGATGCACGGCGACCGCCGCGCTCCACTTGAACTTGGAGGCGTCCACCTTGGGGAAAGGCAGCCGCGCCGCCTGCGCCGGCGGCGTCGCCAGCCCCAGCGCGCCCCTGCTGGGCGCGCGCCGCCCCTCCTCGTCCTCGGCCTCGTCGAGGTGCAGGAGGGAGCGGCGGGCGCGGATCTCCGCCACGTAGTCCTCCAGGCGCTGCGTGCCCGCCTTCTCGCTCGTCGGCGCCGAGACAAGGTACGAGAAGTGCGGCTCGTCCGACGCGAGGGCCCCCAGCAGCGGCGTGCGCGCCCGGCTTTCGGGGGACGGGCTGCGGGCCTCCCGTTGCGACGGCGGGCGCGAGCGGCGCGGCCCGCTGATCGCCGACGCCGCCCGCGAGTCCGGGGTGATGAGCCCTTTCCGCTGCTTGTCGGACTGCGGCGCCGGGGCGGACAGCGGGGCGTCAGCTAAACGTGGCGCAAGAACACATGAGGCTTAGGAGCTATCTCTTAGGCATCTCAAGATCACTAGCTAGAGGTCACTAAGGTACTGGTAGTAGCCCTTGGGTAGAAAGGCACACCAACTCAGCGAGGAGCTTAACGACCTGCGCCTGGTCGCTGGGCAGTGAGACGACCACGTTGCCTACACGGATGTGGCCCCCTTGCCGAGGCGGCGCGCCTGCTCGCCCAGGTAGCTCCGGCACTCGTCGATCGGCACTCATACTGGACGAAAGTTGGACGAAAGTTGAGGTTTGATGGACGAAAGTTGGACGAAAGTTGGACGAAAGTTGAGGTTTGATCATCGGATTACGACGTCGACTGGCACTAGTACTTGGACGGAAGCTTAAGTTGGACGAAAGTTGGACGAAAGTTTGGACGATTCACGATTACAGTACCCCTTCACGCCCGTAGAACGGACAGCTGCAGGGCCCTGCGCGATCCGACTATACGCCGACCACGCCGGAAAACAGCGCTACAGTGAGCCTAAAGCAGGATCAAGCAACGGCATGCATATGCCTCGCTGCATGCTATCTGTCTGAGCCCTTACGATTCGACCGGCGGCCCACTGCTAGCCAAACAGCTACTAGGGCTAGTCCAGATGTCGTTGGTCGTGTCTGAAATGCATGCTGTTGGGGGCTAGTGTTTGCTTCCCGTACCCCTGCGGACGGAGGTTACAGTTCGCGGCTCAAGCCAGCTGCACGTTTTCTACATCTGATAGCTGCCGATCGCTTGGCGGGTTCATTATGGCCCGCCCCCGCTCGGCGGTTGCATTTCTCGCGGGCCTTTTGGTGGCCGCCTGCATCGCCGCCGTCGCCGCTGAGCTTCCTATGTACGTCTGCTTTCGTGGGCGGGCCGTCCGGCCCGCGTGCTTCGGTCGCAGTCTCTAACGGGCGGGCCGTAGTGGCGAGGTCACAGACGAGACGAATTTCGACGCAATCGGGCTGGACGTCGATGCGGTGAGTTTCCTTTGCGGTGTCTGCGCTTCAGCGGCACCGCAGCCTTCACTGTGGGCTGGGCGCGGCTCAACCCTAGGCTCCGAGCTACGCGCGGGCCGCTTCCTAGCTTCGATATGCTGACCGGCCTCGCGGCGGCGCAGCCTAATGGCTATATCTATGCTGTGAACCCCAACGAGAACAATGTCTACAAGATCAACGCCAACACCGGTGCGTGAATCCGAAACGGCCGTCGGCGCTGGTCTCTCTGACGCCGCGCCTTCTTTCAAAAAGGCGAGGAGTTCCGCATGGAGAATCTGAACGGCTTCCTCAACAGGTCCGCGGCCCGCCTCTCGGGATGGGGCGCGGCAACCGAGCGCTCCACCGCAGGCCCGGCGGCGTCTGCTACGACCAGGAGACGCGCAAGCTCTACGTCGCGAACTTTGGCGACAGCTCGATCACGACCATCGACACGACGGGGCAGAGCCCGGTGCGCGCGCCCCGGCGGCCGCTGGCGGCGTGGCCGGGGCCGATGGACGGGCGCGCAGCCGTCGAACAAGAAGTACGAGCTTGCGGACATGGGCGACATCGAGTATGACATCATCGCCAACGTGCGCGGCGCCTTCCCGCCCTGCCGCTAAGGAAGCGGGAAGGAGCTCGCGAGGCGGCCGCTTCTGACCCCGCTACCCGCCTTCCCCCTGCGCAGCGCCTGTTTGTCGTCGACGGCAACGTCATTAAGACGATCAACTCCGGCGGTGCGTCACTCTCTCTCGCTCGGGCGCCTCTCTGACTCGACGGGGCCCTGTCGCGGTGGGGCAGGCTCGATCTCGACCTTCGCAACCCTGCCGATCGAGGGGAAGATCGGCAGTATCGCCTTCAACTATTTCAGGCGAGCCGTCGCCGCGCTGCAGGGCCGGCCGGGGGCACGCTGAAGCCGCGCAGCAACGACCTGTACGCCACTGACACCAAGGGCGGGCGCGTCTTCGACGTCGCCGCAGGCGGCAGTCCGCTCTCCCCCAGCCTCGTCGCTGCCCCTCGCGGAGGGCGCTGAGGGGGCGGCAGGCGTGCGGCTGCTGGTGGGGGAGAAGGGGGTCTTCGAGAACAAGCTGCAGGAGCCGACGGGGGTGGAGGTGGACGCCTACTCGGGCTCCATCTTCGTCGCCACCAAGCACGCCATCTACCGCGGCAACTTCGACTACTTCGACCGCAGTGCGCGGCCCCGCCCCTCCCCGCCCCGCCCCGCCCCGGGGGCCGCCTGCCGGCTCTGTGTGCGAGGCGGGGCGGGGGGGCAGAGCCGACCGAGTTCAAGCTGGTGGCGGGCCACGACAGCGACGCCGGGCACACCAACGCCAACGGCGGCCACGCACGCTTCGACAGTCCCCGCGGCCTCGTGCGCCCCGCCCCCGCCCCAGCCCCCGCCCCCGCCCGCCCCGCGCCCCGACCGAGGCGCGCCAGGGCCTGTACCGGCGCTCGGGCATCCTGTACGTGGCGGACTCGGGCCGCATCCGCCGCGTCGTCGTCCAGGGCCGCATCACGGGCCTCCAGGTGCGGGGGAGCGGCGGGGGGCGTGCTGGGCAGGGGAGGCGCGGCCGACGGGCTGGGCGCGCAGGTCAAGTTCAACCACGGGGACGTCAAGTTCGAGAACGGGCGGGTCTCCATCAAGGACGGGTACGAGGTGGACGTCACCGGCGAGAACCTCGGCACCGGCGAGGCCGGCGACATCACCAAGGTCTTCGTCGTCCAGGTGCCCCCCCCCGCCCCCCCCCCTCCCCCCCCCAGGGGCCGCCGCGCTGAGCCCCGGGCGCGCAGGGCGGCCAGATCATCGAGCAGAAGGAGATCCTCTCGCAGTCGGCCACGCAGGTCATCTTCATCGCCAAGAACGTCAGGGTTCGCGGGGCCCCGCCCTGCCCGCCCCCGCCCCCGCCGACGGCCGGCGCCGGGCGCGCACAGTCTGGCGAGGGCGACATCGTCGTGCAGTCGCGGACCTACGGCTACACCGCCGTCCACTACGGCTCCAACGTGCCCCCACGCCCCCCGCCGCTCCCCGCCCCGGCGGCGGGGCAGGGCGCTGAGGGTTGGCGGGTGGCAGCGGGTGGCGGTGAAGGAGGTGGCGCCGGTGGAGATCCGGCCGGCCTTCGGGGGCTTCCCGCGGGGCGTGGACTCGAAGTGCTGGGAGGGGGTCCCCGTGCCGACCGCCGAGGACGGCTCCATCCTCCTCTACCAGCCGGCCGGCCACCACGCCATCCTCGCCGGCGCCAGCGCCTACTCCTGGGACTTCGGCGCCGCCGCCTCCTCCCTCGCCACCGTGCCCTCCCCCCCCCCCCCCCCCCCCCCCCCCCCCCCCCCCCCCCCCCCGCGCACCTCCTTCCGCCGGCCCCTGACGCCAAACGCCGGCAGTCGGGGAACGGGGAGCGGGTTCTGCAGATCTGCCTGCCGGCGCCGGGCAAGCTGGCGCTGGCGGCGACGCAGGTGGAGGACCCAACGAAGAATGGCGCCGTGAGCATCACGATCAAGCGGGACGTCCGCTTCTGGCCGTCGATCATCGCGGCGTCGCTGACGGCCCTGGCGCTCATCTCCATGGTGACCTCGGTGGTGGCGACCTTCTACGGGAACCGCAACGGGAACGAGCTCTCCGTCGTGCACTTCGCCCAGTTCATCGCCGCCCTCGTCGCCTTCAACGTCGTCCTCCCCCGCTCCGTCGTCGCTTTCCACGAGGGGTACGCCCCGCCCGCCCCCCTGCCGCCCCGCGCCCCGCGCCCCGCGCCTGACGGGCGGGGCGGGGCAGGCTCTCGTGGTCGATCCTGCACACGCCGCTGCCGCGCGCCTCGGTCCTCCGCGACGTCGTCTTCGGGCACATCTTCTCGTCGGCCATCCCGGCCCCCGACGCCGCCGACGCCTGCCCCTACGACATCCTCTACACCTGGACGGCGACCGCCTGGGTCTGGGGCCTCGTCATCGTTGTCGCCGTGTTCCTCGCCGGCATCGTCCTCGCCTTCCTGCGCACCATCTTCGCCGAGAACGTCATCACCGCCGACAACGGCTTCTGGAAGTGCGTGTACTACGGCATCCCGACGGGTGAGCCTCTCCTCCTCCCTGCCCCCCGGGTTCGAGGGCGCCCCTGAGGGCCCCCTGCGCCAGTGCTCTTCACCTTCGTGCTCCACTCGGCGCGCGTCTTCACGATGCCGGCCTCGTGGCGCTACCCGGCGGCCATCGCGGGGCTCGTCGTCCCCGCCGCCTACGTGCTCCTCCTCTGCGCCTGGGTCTACGTCTTCGTCGGGGTGCAGCGCGTCGCCACCTTCCGCACCTACACCGCCCCCGCGGGCACCCCCCAGGTCCCCCTCCTCACCCGCGCCGGCTTCTGGTTCGCCCGCAAGGGCGGCGAGGGGCGCGTCAAGGCCCACGGCCCCGCCTTCAAGAAGTACAAGGGGACGCTGGGCGCCTACAACTACCTCGGGGGCGTGGAGCTGCTCAAGAAGCTGGTGCAGGGGATCATCCTCGGCTTCGTGCGGCCGGCGCACGGGCAGCTCATCGGGATGGCCATCACGGAGCTCCTCCACATCCTCTACCTTGTCGCCGTGCGCCCGTACGCCGACCCCATCAACACCCTCGTCGAGACCATCACCGCCCTCGTCGAGCTCGCCATGGTCGGCCTCGTCGCCCTCATCAACTCGGACTACGGGTGCAAGATGGAGGCGTGGGGCAGCTGGCTCTGGTGGCTCGCGGCCTTCTGGCTCTTCGTGCTGATCGTCATCCAGTGGCGCTGGCAGGTGCTCCCCTACATGGCCGACGTCTCCGACTCGATCGTCAAGGCGGAGCGGGGCCCGCCCCTCCTCCGCGGCAGCTCCTTCAAGGCGAAGAACGTCCTCGTCACCACCTACTCGCGCCGCCTCGTCGCCTCCGTCCTCGGCGAGAACATCGACGACGCCGCCCGCAGCGAGTCCGGCTACGAGCCCGTCGGCGGGCCCACCAGCATGAGCTAGACGCTTCCATAACCCTTTCTTTTTTCCGAGCGCGGCTGGCGCCCGCCCGCTCGTGCGTAGAGTCTGAGGCAAGAGATTCCCTCATGTGCGCCGTGCACGGCATGCGACGAGCCAGTTGGCCGGGATCGGGAGGGTTCGCGCATTCAAATAAATAGTCCAATAGTTGTGGCGGGGCGGGGCTACCGGATGTGCGCCGACTTGCGGGCCGGGGATGGGGCCGCCACCTGCGGGATCGCAGAGGAGGCCGGGAAGGAGCTGCGGGAGGGCGCGCCAGGCGCGGCGGCGGCGGCCGGCCCCGCCCCCGGCCCTCGTGGCGACGGCTGGCTGTAGTAGGACGGCGCCGGTGCCCCTCGTGGCGGCTGCCGCTGCCCAACGCTCGTCGCAGGGGGCGAGAGCCGCGCCGTGCCACCGGCCGGGGGCGGGGCGCGCGGGGGCGCAGGGATTGAGGACCGCGGCGGGGCCGGCGCCGGGGCGGCCCCCGCCGATTCTCTGGGGGTAGTGTGTCCCGTCTCGCGAGGCGTGGTGCTGCCGCGCGGGGTGCCGCCGCCGTACATGCCGCCGGGCTGCACCGGCTGCCGGTCGTACGCGTTGACAAGGTCCACGCCGGGGCCGGGGCCGGCAGCCAGCAGCGCCGGCACCGGCCTCGAGGGAGCGGAGGAGGCGGAGGAGGGGGCGGGAGAGGAAGCGGGAGAGGGGGAGGGTGCGGGGGCGGGGGCGGGCCCGAGGGCGCGCTCGACGATGGCGGGGCCGAGCTGCTCGGCGAGGATGGCCCTCGCCGAGTGCGCGGGGGCGCGCGTGTAGTCCGCCACCCCCTCGTCCACCGCCCACTCGTCGAAGTAGGCCCCCACGAGCACCAGAAAGTCCCCGCACGCGTGGCTGCCGGCCCCGCCGGCCCCGTCGGCCCAGGCGCGGCGGCCGGAGGGGATGCGGCGGGCGGCGTGCACCGGAGCTCGATGGAGTTGCCGCGGTTCATCATCATGTTCAGCACGCGGTGGAGGCCGCCCTTGTCGAGGAAGATCTGCGACGGCGGTCGGCGCCCGGCGGTCGCGCGGCGCGGCGCCGGGTGCGCCTCGAAGTTGTCTCGGGAATCCAGCGTGGCGGCGAGCAGCGCGGAGAGCGCCGCCGACTGCACCTGAACGTCCACCGTGTTGAGGCTGTCCATCAGGATCTGCGCGACGCGGCTCAAACGGGGCGCGGGGCGGAGCGCGGGCACGGCGCCCTCGCCTCGATGCCGTTCATGTCCCGAAGCGCCTTCTTGCACACGGGCGACAGCAGCAGGCACCCCTGCAGTAGCTCCAGCGCGCACTGTCGCTCGAACGCCGTGACAGGGCTCACTGCAAGGGTCGTTGCCAGGCGCGGCGCTGCACCGGGGTGCGGACGGGCACCTGTTGTGGAAGACGATGGCGTGAAGATGTTCATGAGAACATGCAGTACGACTGCACGCAGGACGGGTCAGCTTCTTCGCAGAGCGCAACGCGGTTGCAGCGCACTGTTCAGCTCCGCGTCGGACTGCAGGAGTCCGAACAGCACGTGCTCGCTCTCCCGAAGATTGAGCGTCACTTTGAGCAGCTGCTTGATGCCCTCGAGGCGGCAGTAGCTAAACCTGCCCTTGACCTGCGCGAGCGAGCGTCGGAAAGCGCGTCGCGTCTAACCGGTGCGCGGCAAATCCGCACCTTGTAGAGGCCCTGACGGATTTGGTACCGCAGCTCTCTTCGGGCCCGCTCGAGCTCTGGAGGTGGCGCTAAGGTCCTGCAAATCGGCCACGACGGCGGAGCGGGCGAACCTATCCACTGCGAGAAAGGGTTCGCTGCGTCGGCAGCGGGCAGCGCCATGCTTCCGGGGCACAGAGCGGTGGGTTTTTTTCTCCGTCCAGTGGCAGTGTACCCGCGATGGCGACCCCGGCGCGCGTGCCTACCGCGGCGCGACAGATCATCGTGACGCTGCGAAGATCCTGTGCAGGTTCGCTGCGTCCCGAGCGCATTCCTGCCGCTCCGTCGCGCTGATGCTGCCCGACGCGCAGGCAGGCCAGAGGACCAGGTAACAGCGTGCTCCTGCTCGCTCGTCTCGTCGTGTTGCTAACGCAACCTCGTCGCAGCTTGCGACGGTGAAGAGCCTCGGCCTCTCGAAGAAGATCGGCAATGAGGTCACGCATTACTGCACGCCGAACATACTCGGTATGGTGCGCAAGCTGAAGCACATGGTTGACATCCGGTGGGCGGAGGACCCGAAGCCTGGCCCGCGGAGACCCGAGCTGCCACCGGAGCGCTGGTGATTCCGATCCATCCACGCGGCGGGGGCTTCTCGCTAGTGCAGCACTAGCCTCGATTGTCGCGATGCCCATTGCTATCGTATCACGAGTCATTCAGCTCGGTTTCATCGCCCACAGCCGCCGAGCGCTGCCATCGAGCCCTGCCGACGCCCTCTCAGCACCTAGTCTCTGCGGATGGAGCGCACCTCGCTGGTGGGACAGTGGCATGCGTGGGGCGTCGTGACACATGCAGCTGCATACTAGGGCTCCGGCTCGTGGGATCAACCACGCCGAGTCGCTCCAGCCCGTATATTTAATCCACCGCGAGAGTGGATTCGTTCTGCCGGGCCCTCGAAGGCCCTCTTGCGGAAAGGAGTGCGCCCTCCCCGTAGATGCAGTGCCATCGATTGCAGCACCGGTCCGGTGGATCAGGAGGCAATGGGAGACGTAGCTCCTAAATTCTGCGAGAGGGGGCCGCAGGATGGAGCCTGCCGCAGTGCGGCGGAGCGGCGCGTACGGCTAGCTAGCGCTTGCTCAAAACGCGCGGTCTCTTAATATCTAGATCTGTCTATGTACATGTAGCTACGTCGATGAATCAGTGAGCGGGCACGGCACTGCAGCTGCAGCTAGCGCTGCGGGCCTGCGGCCCGGCGCATGCATCCCGCCGGCCAAGCCCCAAACATCTAGAGCCGGCGGAGCCCGGAGCCGCAACAAATGGGGTACAGTCTGCAAACAGGCTTGACCATGTTCTGCGCAGCAGCGGTCGTCGAGACCGCGCGAGCGGTGCAGCCGATTGCAGTGTACACAAATGTCCACGTCGGCAGGACGCCCGTGGCACCGCCAACGCGTCAGTCAGCAATATCGCGGCGGCACGAGGCCCACGCACCGGGCGTCGACCGTGGCGCGTTCGCAATCGGCGATGCAGTAGAATTCAGCCAACACAGGGCGCCGCGGAGAGGGCTCCGCTCGTTCGTGATTCGGTCGGCTTGGTTGGGGGCGCGTCAACTCCGCTCCGCGTTGCCGGTTGTACGGCTGCGTGCTGCGGCCTATGGCATATCCTCTTCACCCAGGCGGCGCTTCTTCGTGGAGGCGGCGATCCGCGGCGGGCCCGAGGACCCGGACGACGATCCGTGGGCAGAGTTGGACGAGCCGAGCGACGGGAAGCTCACGGAGCGGAGCACAGAAGACGACGATATCATCCCCGCCTCGGAATATGTGCAAGAGGCGTGCCTGCCCGCGCCCCGCACGCCCGCGTACGCGCCTGTGTCTCATTCTCCCGCTGCAGATTGGGCCCGAACAGATGCGGCGAATGACCGTCTTCCTGGCGGCTTCGGCATCGGTGGCGATGGCGACTCAGTTTCCCGACACGATCACCGCGCAGGGCATCAGCATGCTGCTCCTCGCCATCGCAATCATCACAAACTTCGCGGCGCCTATTAACATCGCCCTCACGAGCCTCGTCGTGCGCCCCGCCGCCGCCCGCGCGCGCCCCGGGGCTCCCGCCGGCGCCGGCGCTGACGCGCGGAGGCAGGTCCTGTACGCGCCGCTCACGTCGGTGATGCCCCTGACGAAGGCTTCGTCGGCGAACCAGGGGGCGGTGGTCACCACGACGCTCTTCCTGGGCGCGGTGTACTTCCTGGCGATGCGCCAGGACGACGAGCGGGGGACGCTGCGGGCGGCGGGGGAGATCAGCCCAGCGATCACCGCCCTCTGCAGCCTGCCCGTCGCCAACTGGATCGGCTGGCTCTACCTCTACACGAAAACCGCCGAGTGGCGGCACCTGCTCGCCTCGGGCATCTTCTTCATCCCCTTCCTCACCGGCAACTCCTTCTCCCAGGCCGAGGCCCGCGCCGCCCCTCGCCGGCCCCCGCGGCCCGCGCCGCGCCGCGCCGGCCGCCGCGCCGCTTCGCCGCGAACGGGGCGCTGGCGCAGGTTGTGACGTGGGGGCGTCGCTGGCGGCGGTGCAGCTGGAGCGGCTGGTGCAGGAGGGGGCCCCCTCGAGCGCCTGGCCCGCCCTCCTCCGCATCCGCGCCCACTCCCTCCTCGCCGACGCCAAGGAGGGCGCCCGCCAGTTCTTCCGCTTCGTCCAGTGCGCCCGCCCCGCCCCGCCCCGCCCCGCCCCGCTGTCGGCGTCCACCGCGGGGCGGTTGAGGCGGGGGCAGGGAGCAGGTGGGCTCGGGGGGGCAGTTCGACCGCCTGGAGCAGCTGGACCGGGCGGAGGAGGAGGAGCGCGCGCGCCTCTCCCCGCGCCGCCCCCGCGCCCTCGCCTCCGAGGACGAGGCCCCGCGCGCCTGGCCCGAGGCCCCCGCCGCCGCCGCGAGCCGCAGCCGGCCGGGCGCGCGGGGGCGAGCGGGGAGGGGCGGGCCGGGGCGGCGGGGCGGGCCCCGGAGATCGACTTCCAGCCGATGGCGGACGACGAGCTCTTCGGGGACGCTTTCCCGGCCCCGGCGCCCGCCCCCGCCCCGCCCTCCTCCTCCTCCTCCCCTTCCTCCTCGTCCTCGTCGTCGTCGGCGGGGGGCCCGTCGGCGGCGGAGGTGGCGGGGTGGGACGTGCAGCGGGTGGCGGAGTGGCTGGTGGCGGAGGGCCTGCCCGAGTACGGGGCGGCGTTCGTGCAGCACGGCATCGACGGCGGCCTCCTGCTCGAGCTGACGCCCGCCGAGCTCGAGGAGGAGCTCGGCGTCCGCAACCTCGGCGACCGCAAGCGCATCCTCGCCGCCCTCGCCGCCTTCTCCGCCCGCCCGCCCCGCGCACGCTAGCCCAGCCCCGCCCCCGCCCCGCCCCGCCCCTCCCCCGCCTCCCGCCCCCGCCCCTCCCCTCCATCTCGAACGTCAGACGGCCTTTTTCCCGCCGTACACGAGGTACACGCCGTCGGGCTCATCGAGCTCCGCCGCCGCCGCGCACAGCGCCGCCCCTGCCTCCTCCGCCCCGCCCCGCCCCGCCCGGATGGCCCGGCTGGGGCCCCGGTCTCGTGGAGGCCCAGGGGGCGCCGCGGGGGCCGCCGCCAGGCGGGCGCGCGCGAGGGCGGCGGCGGCGAGGAGGAGGGCCAGGGCGGCCAGGGCGCGCGCTAGCGGGGAGTCAAGGAGCGGCGGGTCGGAGAGCACGGGGACAACGGGCTCCTCGGGCGGGAGGGTGGAGGACGGGGGCGGGGGCGCCGGGCGGGCCGCCCCTCGACGCTTCGCTCGGGCTGGAGGGGTCTCGGCGAGCGGCGCGTCGGTCCAGAGGGGGTGCCGCGGGTGCAGGTCGTCGATCTCCGCGATGCGGCGCAAAGCGCGCCGCACGAACCCGACTCCGCCGCCCGCGCCCCGCCCGGGGGAGGGTGCAGCCGCGGCGGGCAAGATCCCCGCAAGGCGCGCCGCGGCCCGAGCCGGCAGCTCGATGTCCACGCGAACGAGGTTCCGGCCTGCGCATGCGTGGCGGCGTTCGATCTCAGGGCCAGGCCCTGAGGACGCTGCGAAGGCCCAAGCTGAAGACCACGAAGAGAACCTTCGAGGGAAACGGCGCGCTTGACCAGGGGCTCCTGCGCCTGCGCCGGAGGGCCGACCACGGAGAGGAGAACGTGCGCCGCGGGGCCGGTCGCGTCTGGTAGCCCGCCGCACGCAAGGACGAAGCGATACGCGCCGCCCGCCCGCACGGGCCCCTCGATCGATTTGCTCTGCGCCTGAGAATGAGCAGCGGACCCTCGCCTCTCTGACAGCGCACGTTCGGCAGCTGCAGCACGACAGATAGCTCCGCGAGAGCTGACGGGGCGTCCGACCCGAGAACAACGCGTCTGCACGGTGCCGAAGAGATCAGCGCGGAAGTCAGCGCTGCTCGTACGTGCGCGCACCCGTGCACGGCGCAGAGATCTTCCTCACCGGTGAGCGCGAGCGAGAGGAGCGCAAGCATCAGCGCGATCTTCATCCTGCGCCGTAGTGGGACCGGCTTGCGTTGCTTTGCTGCGGTAGCCCCCCAGACCAGCCTCTGAGCCTCTGAGCCTTGAGCCTCGCTCGAGCGCTAGCGGAGCAATGCAGCGATAGCGATAGCGGGCTCGGCCCGTCCGTAGAGATGAGCTCGACACGCGCAGGAAGCAAGACGCGGCGGAAGCCGTCCGGGCGCTCGCGCGCGGAGGCGCGTGACCCTTACGAAATCTTCTCGGAGCTGCTGGACCGCATCCCGCCCCAGTACAAGGAGGCCGACTTCCGCTCGGCAGCAGAATGCGTCGACATCCTGTCTGCCGCCAACCCGCAGCGGATGCGGGACGACCTCATGGCGTACTTCAAAGAGGTCGACCAGGCGATGAATTCGATCGTCGACGGTGCGCGTGCGGTGGTGCGCATCGCAGAGCGCGCCCTTAAGGGCCGCTCGGCGCGCGCCGCTCCAGAGAACTACGAGAAGGTGCACCAGGCGTTCCGCAACTACGGGGCGGTGCTGCGCCTCTTCGACGAGACGAAGGAGGAGGTGGGGCGGCTGCAGAAGCACACGGAGGCGAGCCAGACGCGCCTGACCCGCACGAACCCAAGCCTCGCAACGCTCAGCGCCAAGTCCCTCCAGTACCGCGAGACCGTGAGGCTCCTCAAGCAAGTGTACGCGCACCGCCTGCCCGCCCCGCGCGCCTCTGAGGGCCCCGGGGCGC
Source organism: Cyanophora paradoxa (assembly GCA_004431415.1). Taxonomy (NCBI): domain Eukaryota; class Glaucocystophyceae; order Cyanophorales; family Cyanophoraceae; genus Cyanophora; species Cyanophora paradoxa. The sequence goes on along the minus strand of QPMI01000170.1, from coordinate 140,167 downwards.
AGGGACGCGGCGATGAAGGCCCCGGAGCTGATCGAGCAGCACGTGGCAGCGGGGCGGCACCTGCGCGCCTGCCGTGTGCTCATGCGGACGCTGCGGCGGCTTGAGGACTCGGAGAGCACACTCTCCTCCATCGGGGCCCTGCGCGACATCGCCGCCGACCTCTCGAAGCGCAAGGAGGCGCGCCGGCCCGCCGGGCGCCCCGCCGCGCCTCACGCCGCCGCAGACGATCCACGAGATGCTGGTGGGGGCCCTGCAGAACGTGATCTACATGCAGGGGGGCGCGGCGGAGGCCGGCCCGCTCTCCGACGAGGCGCTGCGGGCCCTCCTCGCCGCCGCCGGCGTCCCCGACATCGCCCCGGACGGGCAGCTCGTCCCCCCGGCCCCGCCCGCGCCCTCCTCCTCCTCCTCCTCGGGCCCGGGGGAGGGCACCCCGGGGCGCCCTAGCGCCTCGTCCCGGCCCGGCGGTGTCGAGTGCGCCCGCCCCGCCCGCCCGCCCGCGCCGGCCGGCCGAGCGGGGCGCGCAGCGGGGCGCTGCGCTCGTCGCCGGCGCGGCAGCTGAACCTCGGCGAGACGTCGCTGCCGGGCGGGCGGCGCGGGCGGCGGAGGCGGAGCGGGCTCCCCCGCGAGACTGCCGCGCTTGCGAGCCTCACCGACGGCGACGAGGACGAGGAGGAGGATGACGAGGAGGACGAGGACGGCGAGGAGGCAGGCGCGGGCGATGTGCGCCGCCCGCCCGCGCCGCGCACTCACGGCGCGGGGGCGGGGCCAAACGGGAGGGGCGGCGGGCCAGGAGAGTGCGGAGGAGGGGCAATGCGGCGGCTGGTGGAGGCGCTGGAGGAGGTGGAGGCGGTGGGCGCCGCGGAGCTCGCCATCGCCCGCGCCACCCGACCCCGCCTCGCCGACATCCTCCGCTCCCTCGCCGCCGCCCTCCTCCCCCGGCCCGCCCGCCCGCGCCCCGCCCCGCCCCCGCCCCGCCCGCGCGCCCCTGACAGCGGGGCAGGGCGGCGGCGCTGGAGCGGGGGCTCCTGAGGGGGCGGGGGAGCTGGTGCGGGCGCACGCGCGCAGCCGGAGCCTCGGGGCGCTCCTCGCGGCCCTCCAGCCGCGCCTCGCCGCCGTCCTCCGCAGCCACGCCGCCCTCTGCGCCCGCTTCCAGCGCGCCCGCGGCGCCGCCGTGCGCCCCCCGCCCCCGCCACCCCGCCGGGCGTGCGTGCGAGGCGGGGGCGGCGCAGGGCGGGGGCGAGGAGGCGTACACGCTGGAGGCCGTCTGGGGCGCAGTCCAGCTCGAGCTCCAGGGCCCGCCCGCCGCCCCGCCCCACCCCCGCCCCGCCCAGCACCGCCCACGCCCCCGCAGGCCTCCTGCAGGAGCACCTCGAGGCGCCGGCCCCGCAGAGCATCGCCGCCCGCCTCGCCGCCCCCGCCGGCCGCCGCCGCAAGAAGCGCGCTCCCGCCAGCGCCCGCTGCCGGCGCTCTCCCGCTGACGGTGGGGTCGCAGGAAGGGGCAGGGGGCGGGGCAGGGAGCGGCGGGGGCGGAGGTGGGGCGGGGGGAGGGCGGGGAGGGCGGGGGCGAGGCGCGCGTCTCGTCGCTGGCGTTCAGCTTTGCGGCGTCGCTGGACGTGCAGGCGGCCGCTGCGGCGCTCGCGCACGCCGAGGCCGCCCTCGAGGGGGCCAGCTACGCCCCGGGGGGCCTCCACGTGCGCCCCTCCCTCTACCACCTCGTCTTCCTCTACGCGCCCCTCTGCCGCATCGCCCGCGCCCTCGCCCCGCTCCTCCCGGCCTCGGAGGCGCCCCGGGGCACGCTGCGGGCCTTCCTCGACGAGGCCGCCGTCGAGCGCCTCCTGCCCCGCATCGCCGCCGACTACGCCGCCCGCCTCAACGCCGCCCTCGCCGGCCCCGCCGCCTTCCGCCCCCGCGACGCCGCGCCGCTGCGGGCGCCGCACGAGGCGCGCCGGCCGCTGCTGGAGGGCGCCGTGGCGCTCGCGGGCATCGCGGGGGAGCTGGCGACGGCGGCGCGCCTCGTGCCGCCCATCGCCGCCGACGTCGCCGGCATCGCCGCCCAGGCGCTCCCCTCTGCCGCCGCCCCGCTTCTCGCTGCGGCGCTGACCGCGCGGCAGGCGCTGGGGCGCTTCCTGGACGAGTGCGCGGGCAGTACGCCCGCGCCGTCGGCTCCTCCTTCGCCGCCGCCGCGTCCGCCCCGCCCGCCCCGCCCCCGCCGGCGGGCCCCGGGGCGAGCCTCGGGGCGGCGCAGGGTGTCGGACGGGGAGCTGCGGGCCCTCTACCGCCGCGACCCCGAGTTCCGCTACGCCCGCGCCCTCGCCGCCCTGCCCCGCACGCCCCCGCCACAGCACCCTCGCACCCCCTCCCCTCCTCGTCGGCCCCCCCGGCATCCGCCTCCGCCTCCACCTCCACCTCCCGCGCCTTCCCTCCTCCTCCTCCTCCTCCTTCCGCACGCTCTTCCCCCCGCTGCGCCGGCCTCGAGGCCCGGTACCCCCGCTGCGCCGGCGTCGCGCCCCCGCACCCCGCGGCACCGCAGCCGCCGCCGCCGCCCTCGCCCGAGGCGGTCGCCGCCTACCGCGCCGCGGAGCGCGACATCGAGGTGCCCCGGCCCGCGCCCGCCGCCCCCCGCGTCCAGCGAGCCGGGGGGCTGGTAGCTGCGGCTGGGCTTCCACACCCGAACGCGCCGCCCCTCGCCAAGGAGGACCTCGTTCTCCACCAGCGGGTGCGCCGCCTCGCCGCCCCCCGCCCGCCGGCGAGCGTGTCGGCGCCCTGGTGACGGGCGGGGCGCTGGGCGCAGTCCCAGCTGCTCGTCTCCGTCGCCACCCTCGCCGACTCCCTCGTCCGCCGCCCGCCCTGCCCCCGCCCCGCCGCCCCCCGCGCCCCCGCCCACGCGGCGGCGCAGGACTGGCTCGCCGCCCGCCTCCGCTCCCTCGTCGACGCCGCCGCCGCCGCCGCTGCGGCGGCGGCCGCCGCGGCGGCGAGCGCGCGGGCCTCGGCCGTCTTCGTCCCCGGCCGCTCCAGCCTCGACGGCGCGCCGGCCGCGCTGCGCGGGGGCGCCGGCCCTGACGGGGCGGGCGGCAGAGGAGGGGGCGGGGGAGGGGCGGGGGCGCTGGAGGCGCTGCTGGAGGGGCGGGGCGGGCGGAGGCGCAGGCGGAGGCGGCGCTCTTCGGCCTCCGCCTCGAGCTCCGCTGCCACGTCCTCCACTTCCTCGACGCCGCCGCCCGCGTCCGCCCCGCCCGCCCCGCCCCGCCCCGCCGGCCTGCCTCACGAGCGCGCCTGGCGTGGCGGTGGGGCAGGCGTCGTACGCGGGGAGGAGGGGGAGGGGAGGAGGCGGACGCGTGGGTGGGGGCGCTGGGGCGCGACCTGACGGCCCTCCACGAGGCCCTCGCGCCGTGCCTCCCCGAGCCCCTCCTCCGGCGCGCCCCGCCCGCCCCGCACCGCGCCCCCCGGCGAGGCCCCGGGGCGCAGGTACCTCTTCGCGGGGCTGGCGCCGCTCGTGGAGGCCGGCCTCGTGGGCGCCCTCCAGCGCATCGCCCCCCCGCCCCGCCCCGGCACCCCCACGACCCCCGCGCCCCTCGGGGCCCCCCGCGCCGGCCCGGGGGGCGGGATGAGCGCGCACGGGGTGCTGCGGATGGTGCGGAACGTGTTCGCGCTGCAGCACGCGCTGCCCGGGGCCGTGGCCGAGCAGGAGGGTCACTTCCAGGCCGCCCGCCAGTACTACGAGCTCCTCCACCTCGACCCCGAGGCACGCGCCCCGGCACCGCCCGCCCCGCCCCGCCCCGCGTGCGGGGTCGAGGCCGATCCGGCGGCAGGCGATCCTGGGGTACGCGGAGGAGCACGCGGAGTTCAGCTACGGGCAGTTCAGGGCCCTCCTGGTCGCCCGCCTCACCCGCCCGGAGTCCCCCGCCGGCGCCGGCGAGGGGGCCGCGGCCGGCGGGGAGGGCGGCATGACCCTCCCCCAGGCCCTCGCCCGCCTCGACCGCCTCAAGGACCGCCTGCGCGCGCAGCCCTGAGCCCGAGCTCCATGGCCAGAGCTGGCCGTCCCACCGGACCGGCTTGCCTCGCGAGCTTGGGAATTTGATCCTGAATTTGATCCCTTCGAATTCGACGGTTGGGGGGGCGGCCGTTACGCACCTAAAGCGGCTCGGCGCCATGCTCGCAGCCGACAGACGTCGTTGCCGCAGTGCGTTCCTGCTAGCAGCGCTAGCTGCTGCCACGTGCACGGCCCGCGGGCCCGACGCGGGGGTCGGTGTCATGGGGGTAAGCGCGCGCGCAGGATCGCGCTGGTAAGCGTGGATCCGTAAGGAGCGGTGGTAAGGATTCCCCGATTTTCCCCCTCTCCTAGCTTAGACAGGCGGCGTACGACATAACTAGCTAGACCTGGCGCGCGGCAACAACCGGATGCCGGCGGCGCACCCGGCTGGCGCACCGACTGTGACCGCCGGCGCGCAGCCAGCTCCTCGCTCTTCCACTCCGACGTTGAGCGTGATCCCACCCCTCAAGCTCAAAGAGCACGCGCACAAGACGGAGCTCGCCGAGCCAGCCTTGATCTCGCTGCCCACTGGGACGTCGGATCGCGAGGAGCCGACTTCGCCGGCGCCATCGCACCGCCACCCTTCGGTCCTACCTTCTTCCGCGAGCCGCCTCTTCATCGACAGCTACATGCCGTACAGTAATCTGAAGAGCGCGAAGGAGGTGAGCAGTGGCGTCAGCTTGCCGAGCTGCAGCCGTTCTCGCTGCGCGACGCTCATGATCAACTTGTTAATTTCCTTTCGCGGGCGTACAACGTCGCGCTCACGCGAACGCCTCGCAGCCTGAGAAGTTCCGGAACGCCCTGCTGACCGCGTTCCCGGTACGCGTACGGGCGCGATCGCGTCGTCCCGCGACATCGACGTCGTCAGCTGATTCGTGCCACAGGAAGCTGTGCCGCAGCGCCACTTCATCTTCTATGTAAACTTCGTCTCAAACGCCCGTCGTCGCCCCGCCTGACGCCTCGTTCGCAGACGCATGACTTCCTCTTCCACCTCGGCTTCAATCGCCGCAACAGTGCGCGGCGGGGGGGGGGCCGGGGGGTTTGCGGGGCGCTGCGGCTGAGGGGGCGGGCAGCGATCCCGGCGATCGGGCTGTGCCGGGACGAGATCTGCCGCTCGCTGTACACGGACCTGCAGGAGTACTGGTCGCCCCCGGGCTCCGTCTCGGGCGCCTTCAACATGTGCTCCCTCGGCGGCATGCCCTTCCTCGGCAAGACCGGCCTCCTCTCCGCCCAGGAGCACGCCCCCCAGTTCGGTCCGCCCGCCCCTCCTGCCGCACCCCGCCCCCCGCGCCCCTCGGCCCGTGTCTCCCCCGACGGGCTCGGCGTGGGCCAGACGGGGTGGAGCGGCACCTGTACATCGCGATGCCGCACGTGGCGATCGGGGCGGACGGCTGCATCGGGCAGTGCGTCCGCCACGGGCGCTCCAACGTCAGCCACGCGTGCGGCGCCCTCCTCACCCTCCAGCGCGAGCTCTCCAGCGGCCGCAGTGCGCCCGCGCCGCGCCGCGCCGCGGGGCCGGGCGCTGAGGGGTGGCAGTCGACGTGGTGCTGGACCCGGACGACGTGGAGCAGTCGATGCTGAAGCAGCTGCTGCTGCCCCGCATCAAGTACGGCTCCGTCCCCTCCCTCGTCGAGCTCTCCAAGCACGCCCTCGACGTCATCACCGAGACCCTCGAGAAGAACATCAAGGCCACCCTCAAGAACAAGGACGTCGACTGGGCCCTCATCACCGGCATCCAGATCCACGGTCCCTTCCCCCCCCCCCCCCCCCCCCCCCCCCCCCCCCCCCCCCCCCGCCTCGCCTCACGCGCGGCAGGCCCCGACATCTGGGACTACATATCGCCGGGGACCATGTACGGTGCGCCGGCCCCTCCGCCTCCCCGCCCCCTCCTCCCCGCCGCCGGCGCCGAGAGGCGGGGGCCCGCGCGCAGCGATGGTGCGGGGGGAGCGGCACGAGATCAGCCTCCCCTCGGGCTCCCTCCTCATGCACGGGACGGGCGGCAACAGCCCGCCCCCGCACCCAGCCGCCGCCAACGGCGCCTCCACCGCCGCCTCCTAGGCCCCCCGCCGCGCCCCCGCCGCCGCCCACCGGCCGCTAGCCGGCGCCCTCCTTCACTAACAAATTAACTACATTTAGCTAAGAACACTCATCCGCGTTTCAATTCCATCTTTTTTCAAAACTCGACCCTTGCATACTTGAATGCCTTGCTATTTCACGCTGCGGGCAGCCACCGTGCAAATGCGTTGGCCGCCCGAACTCGAGGCACACGTTGTTTGAATAGGTAGAGTCTGCAGCTTTCCATTTTTTCCCCTTCGCTTTTGAATTCTGTCGTGTCCTACAGTTCGCATTCGCTCATTGCGTCCCGCGTGCTTTACTTTTAGTCACTTGAGCATGCTCAGCGATCTCGACGTTGTTCGCTTCAGTGTGTAGTGAGTCGTGACTTCGACTCTAATAACCATCGGACATTGCAAATACCAGTCATCGGATCGATATCAGTGTGATCTGAATTTCCTGAACAATGAGCTGATCGATTTAAGCCCAAACTTGCAGGGGTAGCTCGCCCAGTCACCGCGCCGGCGCGCCTGCAGCCACACGTGCACGCACTGTGACAGCGCGACTAGGCCATGGCCAGGGCCGGGCCCGGGCGAGATCGATCTACCTTTACGTATACGTACGTATACGTATACGCACGTAGCGGAAATTTAATTTGAAACTCGAAATTTGCGCAATTTTAAATTTGCAAGTGGAAATTCGCTTTCTTTGAGCTCGGCGTACCCCCCGCGCGCGCATTCCGAGGCATTCGTAACTCGTTCCAGGCGCTAGCCTTAGCCTAGCCTGCACCTGGGATGTTGAACCGCGCCGCTTCGCTCAGGCGGCTGCCTGCCCGAGGTGCGCTCGAGCTCGCAACTGTGCCGCTTGGCCTCCGCCAACGCCGGCGCAGCTGGGCAGGTAGCCCGCGCGCGTACGTCGCTCGCGGCAAGCAGCGGGGAGGCACGCGTTGCGTCGACCGCCGTAAAGCCAGAGATCGGGTGCGCATGCCGCTCGGCCGCGGATCGGGCCAGGGCCTCGGCGACCCTGGCGACTCACCGGTCTCGCTTAGCTCCATCACATGGAGGATGCCGGCGTTCGCCCCGCGCCCGGCGCGGTCCTCGCTCGCCACTCCGGTCCGCCAGTTCGCCGCCGGTGCGCACGGTGTCGCCGCCGCAGCGAATGCGAAAGCATTTAGAGAGCAGCGTCGTCGACTTCGCGGCGCGATGCGGCCGCCGGGTCGGCGTGCGGCCTCTTGACGTGCCGGTTGCGCGACAGGCGCCGCGGCCGCTCCGGCGCCGAAGGGAATCGAGGCGTTCTTCAAGCCCCGCACCGTCGCGCTCATCGGCGCGACGGAGAAGGCCGGCAGCGTAGGGCGCACCATCCTGTGCGTCCCACACCGCCCGCGCCCCGCCCCGCCCGCGCCCCGCTCCGCCGCGGCGCACGAGCCCCTCGGCGCGCAGGGAGAACCTTATCGACGGCAACTTCAAGGGGCGCGTGTACCCCGTCAACGACAAGCGCGACACGCTCCTCGGGAAGTGAGCGGCGCGGCGTTGTGAGCGGGCCGCCGCGGGGCGGGGGCGCCGACGCGGGCGCAGGAAGGCGTACCCGTCGATCGCGTCGATCCCGGAGCAGGTGGACCTGGCGGTGATCACGACGCCGGCGTCGGCCGTGCCGGCCATCATGAAGCAGCTCGCGGACGCCAAGGCGGGCCCCCGCGCCCCCCGCCGCCCCGCCCCGCTGACTCCCGCGCAGGTGCCGGCCTGCGTGATCATCTCGGCCGGCTTCCTCGAGGCGCAGGCGAAGGAGACCGGCGACAAGCTCCTCGCCGACACCCTCGCCGTCCGCCCCGCCCGCCCCCGCCCCGCCCCGCGCCCGCCCCGGCGGGGGCCGACCGGGCGGGCCGACGGGGCGGGATGCAGGAGGCGCGGCGGGGCGGGGTGCGTGTGATCGGGCCGAACTGCCTGGGGGTGATGGCGCCGGAGATAGGCCTGAACGCGACCTTCGGAGGCCACATGCCGCCGCACGGCGCCCTCGCGCTGGTCTCGCAGAGCGGCGCGCTGGTGACGAGCGTGATGGACTGGTCGCGGCGCTCGGGCCTCGGCTTCTCCTCGGTCGCCTCCCTGGGCTCCATGGTCGACGTCTCCTGGGGCGACCTCCTCCGCTACTACGCCAACGACCCCGCCACCAAGGCCCGCCCCCCCCGCCCCGCCCCGCGCCCCGCGCGCGCTGAGCTCGCGCGGGGCGCAGGCGATCGCGTGCTACGTGGAGAGCGTCGGCGACGCCCGCGCCTTCCTCTCCGCCGCCGCCGAGGGCCCGCCCCCCGCCCCGCCCCGCCCCCCCACCCCCGCCTGGCGCTGACGCGGCACCGGCAGTGGCCCCGCGGAAGCCGATCGTGGTGATCAAGGCGGGGCGGACAGAGGAGGCGGCGCGGGCGGCGGCGTCGCACACGGGGACGCTCACGGGGGCCGACGCGGCGGTGGACGAGGCGCTGCGGCGGGCCGGCGTGCTCCGCGTCGACCGCATCGACGAGCTGCTCGACGTCTCGCGGGCGCTGGCCGCGCAGCCCCTCCCGCAGGGGCCGGCCCTCGCCGTCCTCACCAACGCCGGCGGGCCGGGCATCCTCGCCACCGACGCCCTCGTCAACGGGGCCGGCGGGGCGCGCCTCGCCGAGCTCTCCCCGGCGACCCACGCCGCCCTCAACGCCTTCCTCCCGGGCGCCTGGTCCCACGCCAACCCCGTCGACATCATCGGCGACGCCGGCGCCGACCTCTACGCGCGCGCCTTCGAGGCCTGCGCCGCCGAGCCGGCCGCCGACGGCATCCTCGTCGTCCTCACGCCCCAGGCCCGTCCCCGCCTCTCGATCGCCCCCGCTCTCCCGTCTCGCCTCGCCCCGCCGAGCCGCGCGCCCTCGTGCAGGCGATGACGGAGTGCACGAAGACGGCGGAGGCGCTGCGGGCGGTGCCGGGGAAGACGGTGCTGGCGTCCTTCATGGGGGGCCCCGCGACGGCGGAGGCGGAGGAGGTCCTGCGCGCCAAGGGCATCCCCAACCTCGCCGCCGCCGACCACGCCGCCCGCGTCTTCCGCTACATGGCCCAGGCGGGCCCCCCCTGCGCCCGGCGGCCGCGCGCGGGGCCGGGGCGAGCGGGGCGCAGTGCCGGGAGATGCTGGACACGATGGCCAAGGCCAAGGCCGACCTCGCCTTCGCCAACTACCGCCCCGGTCCCCCCCGCCCCCGCCCCCGCCCCCCCGTGCTCCCCTCCGTGCCCCGTCGCCCCTGACGTGGCGGGGGGCGGCAGACGAGGGGCGCCGCCGGCGGGCGGCGGCGGTGCTGGAGGCGGTGCGGGCGGAGGGGCGGACGACGCTGACGGAGTTCGAGTCGAAGAGCGTGCTGGCGGAGTACGGGATCCCCGTCGTGCGCACCTTCGTCTGCACCTCCGCCGACGAGGCCGCCCGCCGCACCGACGAGTGCGGCTACCCGGTGCCCGCCCCCGGCCCCGCCCGCCCCGCCCCGCCCCGCCCCGCCCCCGGGACCGAGCCGGGGGCGGGGGCCAGGCGGTGGTGAAGCTGCACTCGGAGACGATCACGCACAAGAGCGACGTCGGGGGCGTCAAGCTGGGGATGAAGAGCGCCGCCGAGGTGCGCGCCGCCTTCGACGAGATCAAGGCGAACGTCGCCGCCAAGGCTGGCCCCGAGCACTTCCTCGGCGTCTCCGTCTACAAGGCGCGCCCCCCCGCGCCCGCCGCGCCGCGCCCCGGAGGGCGGCTCACGGCGGGGCGGGCAGATGGTGGACTTCAAGGAGACGTACGAGGTGATCCTGGGGGCGTCGGTGGACCCGCAGCTCGGGCCCGTCCTCGTCTTCGGGACGGGCGGGCAGCTCGTCGAGGTCTACCGCGACACGGCCGTCGCCCTCCCGCCCCTCACCCCGGCCCTCGCGGGCCGCCTCATCCACCGCACCCGCATCGGGGAGGTCCTCAAGGGCGTGCGCGGGCGGCCGGCGATCGACGAGAGCGGCCTGCAGGCCGTCCTCGTCGCCTTCGCGCGCCTCGTGAGCGAGCAGCCGCTGATCGCGGAGGTGGACATCAACCCGCTGCTGCTCTCCCACAAGGAGATGATCGCCGTCGACGCCCGCGTCATCGTCCACCCCCGCGACGTCGACCCCGCCTCCCTCCCCCGCCCCGCCCTCCTCGCCCCCGACCAGCTCTAGGCCCGAGGTCCCGCCCCGCCCCGCCCCGTGCGCAGTTCCGCCCCAGCCCGAGCCCGCGACCCCGGGTGCCGCAGTGCGATGATCCCCGCATCATCAGGCAGTGTCTCAGTTTCACAGTGTATTCTGGGGGTAGTCCCCGTTGCAGTCCGACGGTGATGATTCATTGAACAGTGGAGAAGCCTTGAAGGAAAAATTCACTTTTCAGATGCCTGCATGCGCAGCTGTCTTCGAATTCACGACCGGACGCGTCGGACGCTCCATCCTCCAGGCTGCAGCTGCCAGGCTGACAGCTGCAGGCTCAGCGGCTGAGGCTACCGTAGTAGGCTCAGCGGGGCCCGGGAATATCGACGAGAAGCCTCGAGCCTCGGAGCTAACTGAGTCCGGGCCTGGAACCGTCAGCTTCGACCGTAGGACCGAGGCTCGCGGCTCAGCGGCTCGCGGCTTTTGGCCCAAGTTGGAGAGGCTCCGATGATCATGTATGATCATGAGCCTCGAGCTTCTGTGAGCCCCTCGGAGGCCCCAAGCCCCGATCGCGATTTACAGGATCTTGCCAATTGTCACAGTCACTGAGTGTTTTTCGAGTTTCCAGTTCAAAGCCCTTGAAGCCTGACGTCGACAGATTGTTCAAAGCCTTGAAGTTCACGGTTAACCGTTGAACGTTCTGACCGTGTGACTCAAGATCAGTGACTCAGTTAGGGGCTGTATTGTCATGATCAAGCCTTGAAGCCTTGATCATAACGCCCGGCCTTTGACCAAGAGCTTACGAGTCTCAAGCGTCAAGCTTGAGTTCCGAAGTTCTGACTAAGGTTGCAAGTCGAAGTTTGCCACTGGCCAGTTGAAAAGGCGCGAATCATTGAATTCGAACGCGCAACGTTAACGTTAACCCCACATCTGGACCTCGAATCATTGAATCTCGATAGCTAGAGTGACACCGCGACCGTCGGACCCTCATGATCATGATCACAACTCGTCCCTCGCGATCGCGGCTGCTGCGGGCGGGGGGCCGCCGGGGGCCGCGGGGGCGCCCGGGAGTGGGGGCGGAGGGCGACAATCGGAGATGAAGGAGGCGGGGGAGAGGCCCCAGTCGGGCCCCCAGAAGCCGGCGGCGAGGAAGCCGCCGGGGCCCAGCGCCCGCGTCTCGGGGCCCGTCACGATGAAGTCGGGCGCCTGGTTCGTGTACGGCTGGCGGGCCTGGCGGGCGCGTCAGAGGGGCACGGGGGGCGGGGCGGGGCGGGGCGGGCCATCGGGGGATGGTGGGCGTCCCGAGGCGGACGGCGTCGCGCAGGCCGGCCCCGTCGCTCCCCGCCACGAGCAGCGCCAGCCGGCCCCCGCCCCCCGTCCGCCTCCCGCAGCGGCGCCAGCGCCAACAGGCCCACCCCGGGGCCCCGAAGTGGCACCGCCCCACCCGCGCCCCCTCCGGGCCCACCGACGCCACGCCGCCCACCCGCCCCCGAACCTGCCGCCGGCGCCCCGATCAGAGGCGAGCAGCGCGGGGCGGGCGCGCGGGGGCGGGCCTGGTGTCGCCGACGAGGAGGACGGCGGGGGCGGCGTCGAGGGCGGCGGCGGCGGCGGGGAGTGGTCGGGGAGGAGGGCGGCGTGCCCGTGCCCCGCCATGAAGGCGAGGTCGGCGAGGTAGCGCGCCCCCGCCAGCGCTGCCTCCCCGGGACCGTGCACCACCACGTACGGCCGCTCCAGGGCGACGCGCATCGGGCCCCACGTGCCCGGCAGCCGCTCCCCGCGGGCGAGGAGCTCGGCGGGGCCGGCGTCGAGGCGCCAGCCGGCGGGGTCGCCCTCGGGCGGAGGAGGGTGGCGGCCCCGCGGCGAGGGCGCGCGCGGCGTCGGCCCCGAAGCGCTGCCCGTCGACCTCGAGCTCCGCGATGCGCTCCAGGGCGAGGGCGGGGTGCGCCGCCACGAGGGGCCGCCCCGCGGGGGCCCCTCGAGCCCCAGGCGCCGCACGTTGCGCGTGGCGAGGCGCCAGCGCTGCTCGGCGCCGCCGGGCGCGAGCTCGACGTCGAGGGCGACGGTGGCGCGCTGCTGGGGCACGGCCTGCTGCAGCACCCGCACCCCGCCCCGCGGCCCCGCGTACGCCGCCGCCTGCACCACCAGCTCCAGCCGCACCCGCGCGGCCCCGCGGGGGCCGGGGGGGCGGGGGCCGTGTGGCGGGCGAGGAAGGCCCGCGCCGCCTCGTCGTTCACCGCGCCGCCGTCGTTCCCCCGCGCCGTCTCCCTGCCCCCCCTCCTCTCTGCACCCCGCCCCGCGCGGGCCCCGGGCGGGGGCGCACCACCACCAGTGCTCCTTGCCGGGGATCTCGACGTGCGTCACGTTGACCCCCGCCGCCCGCAGCACCCGAAGCATCCGCCGGTTGAACCTGCCCACGCCCGCCCCGCCCCGTCAGGCGCGGGGGAGGGCGGGCGGGTGTGCGGGGCGAGGGGGTGGACGGGGGCGCGCCAGGGGTGGACGGTGCGGTCCTCGGAGCCGACGCGCAGGAGGACCGGCACGCCCTGCCCGCCCCCGCCGCCCTCGGCGGCAGCGGCGGCCGACGAGCGAGCGGGCGGGGCGGGCGGGGCGGGGCGGACGAGGAGGTTGGGGCGTGGGCGTCGGCGGCGGCGTGGGCGTCGGCGGCCTCGAGGCAGCGGCGGAGGGCGGGGTCCACGCTGCTCACCGCCACGTCGTGCAGCAGCACCGTGTTCGAGTCCCCGTAGTGCTCCTGCGCCCCGCCCCGCCTCGCCGCCCGGGGCGGGGGCGGGGGCGGGCGGGGCGGGGCCGGCCTTGCGGATCCAGCCGGCGTGGACGACGAGGGCGAGCAGGCGGTCCGCCAGCGCCTCGCCCAGCACCCACGCCCCGTGGCCCCCATGCCTGCGCCCCCGCACCCTCACCCGCCCCGCCCCCGGCCCGGGGCGCGGCGCGGGGCGGGCGCGCTGTGGCCGGCGACGAGGATGCGGTACGGGTCGGCCGGCTCCTCCGTCCCCGCCGTCAGCGCCGCCAGGGCCGCCAGCGCCGCCGCCGCGTGCCGCATGCCGATCTGCCGGCTGCCCTCAGCGCGGTGGGCGCGCCGCGTTGGAGCGGGCTGCGGTGGCGCACGCCCTCCCAGTTGTGCGCGCCGTGGCGGGAGGGGGCGAGGAGCCAGCCGCCCGGCGCCCCGAAGACGTACCCCTGCCCCTTCGCGGGGGTTAGCGGTGGCGGGGAAGCTGGCGGGGGGGCGGGGGTGGGCGGCTGGCGGCGCGCCTTGGCGTGCTTGGGGACGTGCTTGTAGGCGTCCGCGCTGTCCGAGGCGGAGACCGTCGTCCCGTGCAGCGTCACCAACACGGGGCATGCGCCCTTGCACGCCCCCCGCGGCGGGTGCACCGCCCTGCGCGCCCGGCTCGGGGCCACCCCCGGGGGCCGGGGCGGGGCGGGGCGGGGCGGGGCGGGGGGCACCGGCGTGCTGCACGCTGTCGTCGGCGTCGAGGAAAGTGAAGAGGAAGGAGCTCCCTCTCTCCCGGCACCGCACGGGGACCTCCACCGCAGCCTCCGCCTCCCCGCCCCCCTCCACCCACCCCGCCACCCGCAGCCGCAGCGGCCCCGGGCACTGCTTCCCGGCGCCCCCGGGGGCGAGGCGCAGGCGGATGCGGAGGGGCAGGGTCTGGGAGGGGGCGAGGTCGGGCCAGGCCGGCTGCTCGTGGGGCGGGGCGAGGGCGAGGGGCCCCGCCCCCGCCGCCTCGACGCGGAGGGAGCGGAGCCAGGCGCCCGGGGCCCCCGCGGCGACCTCGAGCGCGAGGAGGTCCCGAAGAGGGCGCCCTCGACGATGTCCGGCGCCAGCAGCGGCCGCGCCCGCAGCGCCGGCGGCGCCAGCTCCACGCTGCAGCGCACCTGCGCCCGCACCTGCCCCGCCCCGCCCTCACCCCCGCCCCGCCCACGAGCCCGGCGGGCGGCGGCGGGGCTGGCCTTGGCGCGGAGGCGGATGCGGATGCGGTGCTCGCCGCGGGCGAGGCGGAGGGCGGTGCCGAGCTCGCCCTTGTGGTAGAGGTCCCGGGGAGCGCGTCCTCGCCCCCGTCCACCGTGAAGCTCGGCACCCCGCTGCACCGCACCAGCCCCGTCGAGTCCCGCGGAACGCTGCCCGCGCCAGCCCCGCATCGCACAAGGATCGGGGGGGGGGGGGGGGGGGGGGGGGGGAGACGGCCGGCCGCGCGCGCGGGCGGCTGACCTGAAAGTCCCGACGGCCCAGGCCTGCCACTCCAGGAGCTCGTAGCTCGTGAGCGACTGCAGGAGCTCGTTCCAGTTCACGTCGTCGAAGCCGATGACGACCATCCCCTCGGCGTTCGCCCGCGCTCGGCGCCAGCTGCTGATTGTCCCGCCTTACGCAGCTCAGCAAGCGCTGACGCGCGCGGTCAATCGAAAGGCGCTCACCTGCCACGAATTCGGACGCGTACGTGGCTCCTGCGCCGTCGACGTCCGCCGCCGGCGGCTCGGCATCCCACTCGCCTTTGCCGATTGGAAAAGGGCCAAGGAACTGCCAGTCGGTCACATGGACGATGCTCGATCCGGCCTTGCTTGCAGCGCTAGCTGACCGTGCCTCCGCCCATACGAGCGCTTCGAACAGCAGGCCTAGGAGGACGGCCAGGCCAGCTGCCCGGCGCGGGCGGGTGCTGGCGCGCATCGAGCGCGACGGACGCCCCTCCGACGCGATCTACCGTGTATCTTAGGACTCGAAGCTTTGAGAATGCTTCTCTAAGCTCGGAGCTCCGGCCACGGCGCTGCCCGGCGCCAAAGTTTAGCTATAGCATACCCCTGACAGTGGCTGACTGCCGCTGACAGGAACCGACTGCTAGTGGAGTCACGGACCGAGCGAGCTTGAGATGAACTGCAGCCCAGATTGCAGAGAACGTTAGCAGCCTGGTCGAGGCTGCTAGGTGCTGTGGGCCAGATGACGGGCAGTGCCGAGAGGGGCTGCAGCGCCGGCGGGCCATGCTCGCTTGGCGAGCTTCTCTGGACCACTGGAAAGTACTCGGACGTCGTCGTGGTTGTCGAGGACGACGAGAAGACGAATTCGAAGAAGCTGCAGCTACACCGCTTGATTTTGGAGGCCGCAACGTATTGGAAGACTCTATTTAGGTGATTGAATTTGACGCATGCAGGTGCGCTTGTAAGCCTCGCTGACCGCACGCCCAGCGAGCGGTGGGCGCCGGGAGCCACAGTGCGTAACCGCCGCGCCACGGCGTCCGCACGCTCATGCGCGCACGCGGCGCGGCAGAGCTTCGAGGCGCGGCTAGCGATCGAAGGGGAGAGCGCGGAGGCGATCGGGGCGGCGCTGCGGCTGATGTACGTGCGAGACTTCGGGTCCGCGCTGAGGGACTTTGCGGCCGCGGCAAGCCTGTATCGCGTCTCCTCGTTCCTGGTGTGGGAAGAGGGCCTGCGGGAGAGCACGCGCTTCGCGATCTCGCTCGTGGCGCGGGAGACGATGGGGACGATGCGGGAGGCGGCCGAGGCGCTGGCGTGGGAGGAGCTGCTCGCCTACTGCACGGCCTTCACGCACGCCACCGAGTCGAACATCTTCACGGAGGGCAACCTCGCCAAGCTCCTCGACATGGCCCTCCAGCAGAACCTCAGGGAGGCCCAGGTCCCCGCCCCGCCCGCCCGCCGGCCCCGCCGGCCGGCCCTTGTGCTCAGGGGCCCCGCAGCTCCTCTGCGAGACGGAGTTCAGGGAGAACGAGCGCCTCGGCCGCGCCGAGGTGCGCGGGGAGGCGGGGCGGGGCGGGGGGCGGGGGCGTGAGGGGCGGCAGGTGACGCGGCGGGTGCTGCTGGGGCGGGTGAGCGAGGCGTCGCTGGTGAGCGGGAACAACCTCTGCCCGGGCGTCTCCTGGTTCCAGCAGCAGCTCCTTCTCTGGATCGAGGCCCGCTCGCCCCCCCGCCTCTTGCGCCGGCCGGGGGCCCCGAGCGCGGGCCGGCGGCGCAGGTGCCGCTGCTGCTGAAGACCTGGACCGCCTTCAAGGTCTCCCTCTCCCGCCTCTCCAACCAGCTCGCCCTCTTCGGTGCCCCGCCCCCCGCCCCCCGCCCCGCCCCGCGCCGCGCGGGGCGGGGGCGACGGGGGCGCGGGGCAGCGCTGGCGCTGATGGAGCGGTGCTCGGCGGAGGAGGGGGCGTGCCTGGAGCGCGCCTGCCCGCCCCTCACCGTCGACGAGGCCCACGAGGCGCCCGCCGCCCCGCCCCGCCCCCCGCCCCCCGCCTGACGGGGCTGGGCGCGCGGCGGGGCAGATCCTGGGGGTGTGGAGCCCGTACATCCAGAACGCGAGCGGGCAGCTCTTCGGGGCCACCGTCCTCCGCTACGCCTACCACCACCAGCGCCGCGGCCTCATGGACGTGCGCGGCGCCGTCGCGAGGCCGAGGAGAGGGCGGGGGGAGGCTGAGGGGCGGGGCCGGGGCAGGTGGAGGAGCTGGAGCGGATCGTGCGCAAGCACCTCTCCTCCGGCTTCCCCGTCCGCTGCGGGCCCGAGACCGTCGCCGCCCTCGTCCGCCCCCGCTTCTTCCTCGCCGTCCTTGCCCCTCACCGGCCACTGGGCGCGCGGCAGGTGCGCATCCTGACCACCGTGGACTCGCGGCACCGGGGCCGCCTGGTGAACGCGGTGGTGCACTCGTGCCAGGCCGCCTCGTCGGCGCTCACCTCCTTCGGGCCCGACCTCCTCGCCGCCCTCGTCTGGTGCCAGGAGCAGGAGAAGTGCACCGTCAAGCGCGAGCCCTCGCCCCCGGCCCCCGCCTCAGGGCCCGACCCCCCCAAAGAAGCCGAGCACGACCCCGCCGCCGCCCCCTGAATCGCACGCGCACAGCAGAGTATCATTGAAGCTTTTTCACATACGCCTGTTACTTCTTAAACGGACGGGGCTCCAGCTGCAGGGGGCGGGGCTCCAGACGCTTCTTGAGGAGGCGGCTCGCCTGTGGCCATGCATGGCGCTCTGGTCCCCGTGGCGTCGGATCGCTGTCTAGAATTACGATCGTCCAGAAGCAGAAGGAGCCGAAGCACCGAAGAGTAGCTCCAGACAAGCTATATAAGCTTACGGAGCCTGGCACTGCTCTACTATCCCCCTACGGGCCCGGCATCCCCCGGGTACCAGCACGTAGCTTAGCTTCGATTCGGCTATAGCTGCTGTGTGAAGAGCAACGCCGATATCGATGCCCCGCGCCGGAATTACGATCGTAACTCTGCTATCTGAGCAGCGATCTTAACTAGCTGTCCTTAACCCCGCGCGATCGTAATTCCGGGCGCCCCATAGATCTAGACCATGCCACAATCGTAATTCCGGGCGCCCCGGGGCCCCCTCCTTGGCTGCAGCTAGTCGTAATTTTCCCGATCGTAACCTCTGCTATCTAAACAGCGATCGTAACTCTGCTATCCTTGGCGCTAGCTATCGTAACTCCTGACCTAGCCTGACCTAGACCACAATCGTAACAGCGATCGTAACCCTGAACTCTGCCCCGCGCCGGCCCCTCCTGAGGCTGGCAGATGGTCTGCTCCCCCGCGCAGGCGGCTCGCAGAGGTCCGATTTGCCGCGGCGCTGGAGCTAGTGTTTATCGGCCGATCAGGCGCTTCTGTCAACGATGACGACGGATGAGCGAGGACCGAGCCAGGCCGCGCCGTTAGCTGGGAAGCGGATCCTCGTACATCCACTTGTCCTCATCCAGCTCCGCCGCGATCTTTCGCAGGTCCTTGAGGACGTCGTCCAGGAACTCTGCGAATGTTGACGGGCGATTCAAAACAGATCTAGAGCGAGCGCTCGCTCGGTGCAGGCAGGCCACGCGCCTTTCTGCGCCTGCACAGCCGCCTCCTCAGCAGCGGCAATCTCGTCCTTGAGGGGAAAGGTCAGGTCCTCGTGCCGTTTGCGGGCGCTCGTCGACGTGAAGGCGCTCCCCGACGAGCCTATCGACGCCGGCGTGTGCGACATCGCGCTCGCAAGACTGTGCTCGCGTGGCAACGAACTTGAAAGTGGAGCGCACGGGTACACGACTCCAAGCCCGCGAAAACTCGTGGCGGCGGCCAGCCGCCGGCGGAATGCTGGGGCTGGTGGTTAAGATTATAGTTGCAGCTATGGGGGGCGATCAAGCCGCGCATGGCGCGTCACCGTGTCGCGCGCGGCCCGTTCGAAAGAAGTTCTCTAACTGCTCGCGCCGCGCCGGCCTACAGGTCTCGCGCTTGCGGCTGGAATGGCATCGACGGTACTCTTTGGTGTTCAGGTACTATCGCTCGCGATGCAGCCCAGCGCTGGCGAGCGCCCGGGGCGGCCGCCGTCTAAGGAAGTACCAGTTCAATTCACGCCCGGTCCCCGGTCGCAGTATTTGCCGCAGATTTACTTAAACTGGAAGGTGCGCGAGCTCCATAGTGAGAACTCCCGTCGGAGAGCGCGCGCCGCCCGATTACGCATGTCGTTAGCTGACGCGGCTTCGCGTGCGTCGCTGCAGAGGAAAAGCGTCAAGGTCCGTAGCGCTCAGTTTGGGAGTGGAGAGGAAGAAGAAATGATATGCGCTCCAAAACGAATAGCCCACTTCACATGATCGTTCAGCCGGACGTCCAGGCTTGTGTTTGTAGATCTAGATGTGCAGCCGCTGAGCCGCGCTGAGCTGATAGTTCCGGCCCGCCGTTGCTGTCCGGTGTCTGACTTGCAGAGTCGCGCGTCCTCCCGCACTGGCAGGGATTCAGGTGCGCGCACGCCCAGCGCTAGCGTCGCTCATCGGCGCGCGGGCGGGGCCCGACGCGGCGGGCGGGGCGCGGCAGCGTCTCGGGGGTGCTCATCAAGTACGTCGGCTCCTCGACGCTCCTCGTGCACGCTTTGTACGCCTCCGAGGCCCTCCCCGTCCAGCTCTTCGGCCTGGTACGCGGCCCCCGCGGCCCCGCCTGGAGACCCTCTTCCCCGCACGCCCAACCCCGACCCCAGGTCAGCTTCGCGCAGCTGCTCGCCCTCATCGTTCAGATCGCGAACTACAACTCCGAGGCGAGCCGTGCCCCTCAGGGCCTCTTTCATCCCTCCCGCCTCCTTGATCCCAACCGCAGGTCGACGCGACGCGGTTGTACTCCTGGCTGGCCTTCCCCCTCCTCCCGACCGCCCTCGTCCTCGTCTTCCCCTCCTCCGTCGGTGCGGGCCCCGTTCGAATTCCCAGCGCGCCCGCCTCGCCGCCTCGCCGCGTGCAGGTGGCCGCCGGGGCGGGGCCTCACGGAGGCGGGGGCGGGGGCAGGCTTCACGGCGCTGGTGAAGCCCGGGACGATGGTCGCCTCGCACATCCCTCAGCTCTACCTCTGCCACAAGCAGCGCAGCGTCCAGGGCCTCTCCATGATGAGCCAGCACGCGAACATGGCCGCCGGCATCCTCGGCGCCTACAGTCCGCCCCGCCCCGCCCCGCCCCCCGCCCCGCCTCACCCCGGCCCGCGCAGTGTGCGCCTTCATCCCCCCCAAGACCATGGCCACCTACCTTCTGTACCTTTTTGCCGTCCTCCAGGTACCCCCCTTCCATGTGTGTTTGCGACCCCCTCAGGCGGCGATGCGCAGGCGGGGACGACCTACTGGGCGGCCTTCGTGTACGGCGGGGCGGAGCAGCTCGTCTCGGGGCCCGAGCAGGAGATCAAGGAGCTCCGCGCTGGCGCCGCCACCTCCCACATGGCCTAGCCGCATGCGCCGCCCCCGTGCACGTAGGTAGGACGCTCCAGCTAGCTAGCCTAGCAGCCCAGGCGCCAGGTCCCGTAGCTCACAGGCAGGTCGCTTAGAGGGGTTCCACAGGTTCCGCTTTCGTTCGCGCTCGCGGCAGGTTGTAGCGCAGGCCGCATTTGCATTCGCGCTCTCACAGCAGCGCACAGGCGGACGGGGACGAGGGGCTCGGGAGGGGTGTCCGGGTGCACGCGGAGTCCGAGGCGGTGGGTTTGAGAGGAGGGCGGGCCGAGGGGCGGGGAGGCGGGGCGGATGTCGGGGTGGGAAAGAGGGGAAGCGGGGCGCTACCAGGCGAGGTCCTCGGCGCAGCCGATGGGCTCCGAGATGTTGCTGTCGATCTGCGGCGGGCGCCCGCATCAGAGCGGCGCCGGCGGACGCTGGGCCCGGGCCGGGGCGGGCGGGCCTCGAACTCGAAGGCGGTGGGGTCCTCCTCGAGGCCGGCGGCCGCCTCCGCGCACCCCGCGCAGGCGTCCGACAGCAGCGCCCCGCCCTCCTCTGCCGCCCCGCGCTTCGGTGGCCGGCGGGGTGGGCGGGGGCGGGGGGGGAGGAGACGCGAGTACCGGGGTCCTCGTCGAAGGCGGCGGCCTCCTCGTCGAGCTGCGCGTCGACGGAGCACTCGACGCCGTTCGGGTGCACGTGCGTCGTGAGGAACTCCTTCAGCGCGTGCAGCTCCTTCGGCTGGTCGTTGGGGTACACGACGTCCGAGAACTGCGCCCCGCCTCGGGCGGCGCAGGCGGGAGGGGCCTGCAGCGGGGCGTACCTTGGGGTTGCCGTGCGCGTCCTTGCCCTCGTACTTGATGAGGACGATGGTGGGCGTCGCGGAGACGGGCGTGTCGTGGATCTGGTAGATGATGTTGCTCCGGTCTGCCGCCAGGTCGATCGCCGCGAAGGTCTGCCCGCCCCCGCGTCACGCCCCTCGGCGAGAGAGGGGGGAAGGGGGGAGAGAGGGGGGAGGGGGAGGGGGACGGGGAGCGGCGGGCCTCGCACCATTTGGTCCTTCATGCAGGCAGCCAGCTCGTTGTAGACGTCGGCGAACCTGCATCTCGGACCGTCAGAAGTGGGCATCGCCAGCAGACAGAAGTCCGCACTTCTTGCAGTGTCCGCAGAAGTTGGCATAACCCTCTACAATCACCGCCTGTTCCCCGGTAAGCATCAGCCGGCGCGCCTCGCAGGGCCCTTGCGGCGGGCACGGCTCGCCTTGCCGGGCAGGTCCTCCGCTGCAAGCGCGTTGAGAAGCTCGGTGATATCACCCGTTCCATTCAGCTCGATCACGCACGCCTGCGGCGACAGTCAGTTTCTGGCGGCAGGGCGAGCGTTGAATATTTTGCCGAAGTTAGGGCCCGGCTAGAGGCGGTGCTGTGGATTGAGTGTTATCGCTCGACACGCTTGAAGCTGGAGGTACTGCCACCACTGCGGGAGTGCTAGGAAGGCTCGTGGCGGTTTTACGACGCGTCGGCGCTGGCCGGCTGCTGCGTCGTCGCTGCCTTTGTCGCCGCCGGCCGGGAGCGGCTGACTGCCCGGCTGGGCGCCGCAGCGCGGCCCGTAGAAAGGGAAGGAAAGAGCCCGGCATCCCTTGGTTCCGGGTGGCGGGCCGTGCAGCCGTCCGGAAGCGGAGCTAGCATTGTAGCACTAGGTATCCGGGCATGAGGAGCGCACCGCTTTGTTGTCCCGTCCCTCGTAGCTGACCTTGCAATCCGACGTCGACAGCCGGTCCTGGAGCGTCATTCGTGTAGCAAACGATCTAAGCATACGAAACTGTTGCCGCTCCTGGCTTAGCGGCTGGCTCCTTGAAGGCTAGTCGCGTGTACGTACCCGGACCCCCGCCCCTTCCCCCCCCCCTCCCCTTTTTGGCTTGCTTGCCGCGAGCTAGCGCTTGAGGCTGCCTTGCGTGCTCGACATATCCCCGCCGCAGATACCGGATGCCCAAGTCACGCCCGGTCGCGGTCCCGACTCGGCGACCTTGCAGCCGCGGGAGCTTCCCCTGCAGCTTCCCTTCGACTCGGCGATTTCGATTTCGATTTCGCGTGTTTTATATAATGAATTTAATTTCGCGCGCGCGGCGTCGCGCAGGCGATCCGCACGGATTGCGATGGCCCCAGTACCCCAGCTTCGAATTCGATCCGACGCGGCGCGATGCGGCTCCACCTTATAATTACGCACCTTCGGGAGCGGGGGAGGCCCGGTACCGGTCTCCCGGTCCGGGGCTCGTTGGGGTTCCGGCCCCCTCGGGCAGCATTCCTCTCCCTTATAATTAGGGCCAGCTGCAGTCCGTGGCGGGAACGGGCGAGCCTCCGGGCACGGCCCGCACCTCTGATCTTTCGATCTTAAGCCCGTAGGGTAAGTAGACCTAGGGTTTCGATCTCGAGCTTCGGTATTCGATTTCGATTTTCGACGTCGCTTGCCTATCTGTCTGAGCCCTTACGATTCGACCGGCGGCCCACTGCTAGCCAAACAGCTACTAGGGCTAGTCCAGATGTCGTTGCAATTGGTCGTGTCTGAAATGCAGCTGGATCCTCCTCTGCAAGCGTGGCGCCGGTAGTACGGTACACGAGGAAAAAGCTGCATTGAATCTATACAACAACAGGTCTAAGCGAATCTCACAGCAAAGTCTACGCCTTGCCGGCGTAGTAGTTCTCGAGGAGCTCGACGCACTTCTTGGAGCCGAGGAAGGTCGGGAGGCGCTGGTGCACCTTCTCCGGCTTGACGGTCATGATGCGGCCCTTGCCCGTCGACGCCGCGCCGCCGGCCTGCTCCAGGATGAAGCCCATCGGTGCGCACTGTCGCGCGCGTCCCATCAGCGCGAGGCGCGGTCGAGGGGCGGAGGGGGCTCGGGAGGGGGCGGCCGCACCTCGTAGAGGAGGCGGAGCTTGCCGTTGGGGTTCTTCTTGTCGCCGGGGTAGCCGTAGATGCCGCCGTACAGGAGGGTGCGGTGGATGTCGGCGACCAGGGAGCCGATGTAGCGGAGCGACCACGGCTTGCCCGACGGCGGGTTCTTCACGTGGTTGATGTAGTCCTGCAGCTCCTTGTCCCACGCGAAGAAGTTGCCCTCGTTGAACGAGTAAATGTTGCCGTCCTCGGGGCACACGATGTTGGGGTGGGTCATCACGAACTCGCCGATCTGCCCAGGCGCGGGATTCGGCGCCGGCGAGCAAAAGGGGGCCCGCGTGCGGACGCGGGCGGACCATCGGGTCGAGGGTGAAGCCGACGACGCCGGTGCCTGCCCGGGGGGAGCTGGGCGTCAGCAGAGCGCGCACGAGGGCCGGGTCGGGCGCGGGAGGGCACCGATCGTGAGGACGAGCATGGTGGAGGAGGAGTACATGCAGTAGCCGGCGACCTTGAGGTTCTCGCCGGGCTGGAGCACGTCGACGAGGCAGGTCGACTGCCGGCAGCGCCCCCCGCGTTAGCTGCCGGCGCGCGCGCGGGGCGGCGGGGGAGGGGGCCACCTGGCGGTTGTCCAGAGAGGTGACCTTGCCGTCGGGGAGGATGCACGGGTGGACCTGCTCGTAGATGCCGAAGATCGAGCCGGTCGAGACCGCCGCGTCGATGTTCGACGAGCCGTCGAGCGGGTCGAACACCGCGACGTAGTTGCTGCGCGCCCCGCCGCGTTAGAGAGGAACCAAAAGGGATCGCAGGGGACGCGCGGCGCACCCAGCGAAGTCCTGCAGGGCGAGGGCGGGGGGAGGAAGGCGGAGCTGGTAAGACGCGAAACGAGCCGAGAAAAGATGGAAGGACTCGCCTCATCGACGAGCACGGGCTCGTCCTCCTCCTCCGATGCGATGATGCCCATGCGGCCAGTGAAGCGGAGGGAGTTCTTGAACACGTCGTTCGAGACGACGTCCAGCTTCTTCTGGTCCTCGCCCTGAACATTGACGGCGCCCGCAACACCGGTGAGGTTCGAGATGCCAGCGCGGTTCACCTGCGCGCGAAAGAGCGGGGGCCGTCAGCGCGCTGCGAGGGGGGCGATCGAGCACGGATTACTGATAAATGCCCCAATCGAATGCGAGGAAGCCGCGCATGGGGCCTCTGGGCCCGCGTCTAGGCGACGGCGCGCAGAATCGGCCGCGCGCACCATAGAGGCGATCTGCTTGCATGCGGTGGAGATGGAAGAAAGGAGCACGATGAGGTCGTCATCGAGGGTGCCAGCGCGCTGCTGGTCCAGGAGCCAGCGGGTGAAGGTCTCGCCCTTCATGTCGTCGCCCGTGACGACCTCAGTCGAGGCCATAACGAACGGGCGGGCCATGGGGGCCGCGAAACCGGCCTTCTTGACCGCCGCATGGAGGGACGAGGCCGCACGGAACTGGACGCGGTCGACAGCGTTGATCTTGCGCAGACCGGCGAACCGGGCGAACTGGGGGCGCTGGGCCGGGGCCTGGCTGCAAGACGCTGAGGCGGTCGCCGCAGCCTGGGCGCGGGCAGGGGCAACAGGGGCAACAGTAGCGAACGCCATCGTACCCACGAACTGAATGAACCTGTACCCGGCAGAGATGTGTAGCTGCTTCGTCCTCGTGCCCCTGCTCCCGCAGCGATGTCCCGAGGAGCCAGCAAGGCGAGCTCATGCATTCCAAGCACCGGGCAGCCCTGCGGTGGCGGAGGCGGCGCGGCACGAGCGCGCGGTCGTCCCGCGCCGCGGCGCCCCCGGCCAGATGCCTTGGCGGTGTAGCGCGGCAGCTAGTGTGGGTTTGCGTCTTGGCTCGCAAGCGTTCGGCTCGCTGCGACGCATTGCGGCCGTCAACTCCAGCGTATTCGGCATCGCCCCGAGGAGGTCGGCGGCGCTGCATGCGCAGCAGAGGAGGAGAGTAGGTGCGCGTCCCTACCGCAGCAACTCTACAGCACTCGTCCAATGAAGCGCCGCGCAGGCCATGCCGCCCACACAACGCCTTGGCGCTGCGACTCCACGAACCCCTTCCGAGACCCGGAGAGCCGCACGAAGCTCGACGGAGTTCAGCAGGAGCTCGTGGACCGCGTTGAAAAGGCCGCGCGGCAGAGGAGCGACGCGCTGAACTCGTTCCTGGAGAAGGAGATCCCCGTGTCTTTCGCCAACATGGTCTTCCCCGTCAAGCTCTCCACGCTGCTCGTGCCCGTGGGCTTCGTTACCGCCGGCCTATTCATCACGGCGGTCCTGTCGGCGGCGGCCGGCTTCCTGGCGCTCATGCTCCCGTTGACCATGGTCGGCATCGTCATCGCGGGCCTCGCCGTCAACGCGCTCGCCGCAATCCTCGTGTTCTTCGTCCTAGCTACGTTCATGGCCGTGCGAGCCCCGCCGCGCCGCGCGCCGCCGCCCGCTCGAGCTCGGAGGGGCGCAGCCCGTGTGGTTCTCGATCATGGGTGCGCACGCGATCGGTGCGCTGACGTCGCTGGTGATGCCGGTGGCGTTCGCGGCGGGCCTGGGCGCGTTCGCGTACAAGTACATGGGGGACCAGAAGCAGCGGAGGCGGCAGGAGAAGATCGAGCGCGAGCTCGAGTTTCGCCGCATTCAGATCAACACGGGTGCGCTCGCCGCCCTGCCGCCCTGGTGAGGGCCGCAGCGGCGCGGCGGGCTGAGGGGGGGGTGGGTGGGGGGTTGCAGAGCGGGAGCAGCAGCGGCGGGCGCAGGACGACTTCGCAGCCTTCGACGAGCGCCTGAACGAGAGCTTCCTCGAGCGGGCGCCGGCCGCCGCCGCCGACGCCGACTTCTTCTCCAAGAGCATCGTCGACTGGTCGGTCACTGACGTCGCCGACTGGCTCGACTCCATCGGCTGCGGCCGCTACATCCCCTCCTTCGTCTCCCACAGGCGGGCCCCCGCGCCCCGCCGCGGCCGCCGTGCGCCCTGCCTGACGCAGCGCGGGGCTCGCAGGATCGACGGCGTGCTGCTTCCCTCGCTGACGGCGGCGGAGCTGCGGAACGAGCTCGGCGTCGCCTCCCTCGGGGACCGCAAGCGCATCCTCGCCGAGGTCGACCGCGCCGTCGAGCGCTACATCGGCTGACCGCCCCCCCCTCTCTGCCCCCTCGCCGCCCCGCTTCCTCACCCCTCCTCCGCCCCGCCTCCGTCTCCCCGTCCCCGACCTAGATGTGTCTTACGATATCGCTATCCTGCGTGCTTGGTTTCAGACGATCTTTCGTGTGCAGTTCTACAGTTGAAGCAGTAGCTCAGCGATTTTCAAGATTTCCTCGTTGCCGTCACTGTCCTCTTGCTAGCCTAGTAGGGCCGCGAGGGGCAAGATGCGGGCCGCGGAACGAGGAACGCCGCAGAGGGCGACGAACGAGGCTTGCGGCACTGTGCAGCCGCTGGAGGCGGCGTTGGATGCTGTAGAGGGGCTCTTGGGGCCGGCGCCGTCAGCCGCCAGAGGCGGCGGGGGACCGGCGCCGGCGGCTCGCCTCCTCGAAGGGCCCGCGGGCTGGGGCGACGATGGGCCGCTCGGGGTCCTCGCCGGGGACCTCGAAGGCGTCGAAGTTGATGCCGGCGGGGTCCTCGATCTCGTCGGGGCGGAGCGTGGCCGCCTCGATGACGGCGGCGCGCAGCTCGGGGAGGCCCCAGCCCTTGTGCGCGCTCGCCGCCAGCGTCACCGGGTAGCACGCCGCGTGGCCCTTCCGCGTCGCCTCGTACAGCTCCTGCCCCACGGCTCGCAGCTGCGGCGTCGACAGCTGGTCGATCTTCGTCAGCACAAGCTGCGTGCCCGCCGGCCGGACCGTCAGCGGTGCAAGGGGCGGGGGCGGAGACGCCGCCGGGCGCGGCACCTGGTAAGGACGCCCATACTGATCGAGCATATCCATGAACTCCTCGTCGATCTTCTTCAGCCCGACGCGCGAGTCGACCAGCACGAAGACGCGCGCGAGCCTGCGCGATGCGGTGGGCACCGGAGCAGCCTGCCCAACGCAGTCGAGCGCGCGCACTGTTTTCGTTCCGTCACGTAGTAGCCCATGAGCTTGTTGAAGGCATCCTTCTCCTTGTGCGGCAGCCTCGCGTAGCCATAGCCAGGCATGTCTACCATCAGCAGCTTCGGCAGCTTTGCCGTACGCAGGAAAGTCAACTTCTTGGTGCACCCCTGCCCGCGTGGCGGTTGTGAGCGCGAGTCGCCAGCAGCGGGCTCGAGCGCGGCGCCGCGGACCGGCGTCTTGGACGTGGTCACGAGCCCGTCGTGTCGCAGCAGTGCGTTCAGCAGGCTAGATTTCCCGACGTTCGAGCGCCCGGCAAACGCAACCTGCGGGAGCTCTCGCGGTCGCCGGAGCTCGCATTCGCCAGCGCCAACCGCGAGGGCTGGAGGGCGGACCTCGATGTACGCGCCGTCGTCCGTGCTCGCCAGCTGCTGCTCCGTAGCCGCAGTGTAGATAGTTTTCGCGCCGATCAAATGCCGATCCGCGTAGTCCAGATACTCGCGCGAGAACTCGTAAGTTAGCGCCGGCGGAGCTGCTACGTAGCCTGGAAAGCCGTACTGCGTCGCCGGTGGAGGCTGCGGCGGCGCTGCTGCATCCGACAGGGTCCTCACAAGTCGCCAGGGGCGCGCGGAGCGCCCGGAGACAGAGGCAAGCCGTCTTAACATTGTTGACTGTACCCCAGGTCCTCCGCGGCCGCGCGGCGCCCTCCGCATATGGCCGGAGGCGACGAGGATCCTGTCGCGGTGCGTGCTGCGTGCACGATCGTGCTCCTGCGACCTGTCCAACGCCCGCTGCAGCTTTTTTGTCGGGTCGCCAAGGAGGTCGCCAGGCCTGAGTTTGAGGACCTGTACACTGCTGTCGCGAAGTCCTTGACGGCTCTCAGCGACTACGATGCTTCCGCGGTTGAGCGGGTGCGTGGTCAGCCGAAGTCCAGTGCAGGGCAACCACCCCAGACCAGCTAGCCCCAACTCCTGGGTCGCCTAGCGCACCCAGCAATCGGACACAACATCATTTCCCTTCTGACCTCCTGCGTATCGTCGCATCAGGCTGCAGCCGGAGCCAGCATCTCCGACTTCGAGGACTTCCTCCTCCAGCTGCTGAAGCCTTTCACGCTCCCAACAGAACATCTCAGGTGTGTGGACCTTGCCGCTGGCCTCTGCGCGCGCCCGCCCACTGCCCCTCGGCAGCAACACGGCTGTCGCGCGCCGCGTGAAGGAGATTTGCTTGGCCAGCAGCCCACAGGGGTGGCACGTGCGTCCGCTGGATGAGATATCGTGCGGCTGCGCGCGACCGCTCCGGCGGCCCGCGGAGGCGTCAAGGAGGAGGTCTCGTGCGGGCGCCGAGGAGATCGGCGCCAGGCCCGAGGCGCACGGGGTCGACGACGCGGTGGCCGGCCCCTCTTCCGCCGCCGCACTCGCCGACAGCGGCAGCGACGGCGCGGCTTCGCGGCGGCAGATCCCCCCGAGACCGAGCTCGCCAAAGCCGGGGCAAGGACCCAGCACTGCGCGGCTCGGCGTGCCCTCGCTGTCGCCCCATGCGAATAGCTCCTCCCCGATCGACCGAATACAGGCCACGCTCAACCAGCGACTGGGGAGCGGGTCGCCCGCCGCCCCCTCCTCCCTCGGCTCGCTGACGAGCGGGCAACCGGCGATGCTCTCCCCGTCGCCCCCGCAGCGGCCGCCGAGCCGGGGCTTCCGGCGGGCGTCGGCGCCCGAGATCAACGAGATCGAGGCGCAGGCGGCGCACGCGTACGGCCGCGCGGTGGCGGGGGAGGCGGCCTCGGAGCCCTCGACGCCCCTCTCCTCCTCCTTCGCGAGCCAGGAGCCCCTCGCCGCCATCCGCGGCCTCCTCCACGCCCACACCTCCAAGAACTCCCCCCCGACCTCTGCGCCCCCCAGCGGCCTTCGCGTGCCCCGCGGCCGCCGCGGCTCCCGCAGCCCCTCCCCCGCCGCCCCTTCCGGCGAGGAGGCGCCCCCCGGCCCCGCCGCCGGCCCCGCGCACGCGCGGCGGCGGCCGGCGCGGCGCGAACACGCGCCCGAGGGTTTCCAGGGGCGGGGCAGGGTCCCCTCCGACGGCCTCTCGGTGCGCCCTCCCGCCGTGGCCCGCCTCCGCCGGCGGCCCTTTCACGCGCCGGCAGGCCGCCGAATCCCTCGGCTCGAACGGGACCGGCGGGGCGCAGCACTCGCCGTCGCCCTCGCGCGGGCGCCCGCGGCGGCAGGATGGCGGCGGGCGGGGCCGCTCCAACGTGCGCGGGCGCGCCGCGCGGGGCCCGGGGCCGCCCCCTGACCTCCGCGCGCAGTCGAGGGCCTCCTCGAGCGGGGCAGAGTCGGACCTGTCGGGGGCGGCGGGGGGCGCGCCGCACGCCCCGCCGGGCGGCCCGCAGGCGGCCGACGAGGAGGACCTCCCCGTCGTGCCCCTCCTGCCGAAAGTGCTGCCCCCCGCCGACTTCCTGCCCCCGCGACCCGGCTCCGCGCGCGGCGGGCGCCGGCGCACCTCTACCCCCTCCCTCTACGTCATGCCCTCGGACCAGCACGGGGCCCCCATCGACGCCCCCAACGGCCTCCCGTCCGCCCGCCTCACCACCCGCCGGGGCTCCCAACCGTCCCCCTCCGCCGCGCGCTGCATGTCCCCGCCGCCCCCGCAGCGCGCGCAGGCGGCCCGCACGCAGACGGCCCACGGCACGGGCGTCAACTTCGTCAAGAGCCGCCGCCGCAGCGTCCACGCCCCGCTCCTCCCCTCCGTCCAGGAGTCCGCCGTCTCCGACAACGCCCCGCCCCCGCTCGCCTCTGCATAGATTCCCGCCTCCCCCGGCGCCCTTTTTTTGCCCCGCTGCGATCATGTCCGCTCGAGTGCAGGGCCTCTTCGCAGCTCGGCGCATGCCCCTACCCTCTGCACCCTGCACCGCGATGGAGTGTCCCCACTAGTACTATCGCGCCATTGGCTGGGCCAGCGGCCAGGCGCGGCCAGCCCACGCGTACGTGCACGCATGTGCATATGCATGCATGCATGCGCAGCTGCAGCGCTAGCGCCCGCGTTCCAACTGCAACTAGCTCTGCATGTGAGCCGCGATCGCACCACGCGCCCCCCGGCCCTGGCTTATGGCTAGCGCCGCTGAAGTACCCGCGAGAACGCCGCATTCGCGATCGAATGTTTAGCCCTAGCAGTGCTCGTGTCTTGTAACCGAGACTTACTACGTCCTATGATCGAGTGCCCAGGGCTACCCGCAAGGTGACGCGGCTAGAGCAGATGAACAAACCCCAGCGCACAAAGCCAGCTGCCTGAGTTGCACGCGGTGCGTTGATCGTCCATCGCTTCGAGGCGCGGCCGCTGCATGACCGTCACATCACGAGATTGAAAGAAGACGGCAAAAAGAAGCTGCGGAATCTTCCGAAGCTGCAAGCTAAGTTGGCTGAGCAGCGCGCGAAGTGTACGCTTCGCGCTGCTGCTGTGATGGGAGAGGAAGGAGGTTGCCGACAGGATCGCTGCGGCTGAGCTCGGAGAAAGAAAGGATGTAGGGGAAGATGCGGAGGAAAGGCAGAGAAAGTGCGGCGGGAAGAGCCCGCGCGGGAGTGGCGTTGGGACTCGGATCGGGAATGATGGGGTGGGATGGACGGCGCAGAAATGCGCACTCAGCTTGCCACAAGCTCATCCAGGTTCGCCTCTGTCGATTGAGGGCGATGGGAGCGCGTGAGGCGACGTGAGGGAGACGCTTCGATCAAAAGATCTTCGCGCACCGTCCTCATCTAGCCAGGGGACCTTCATGCCCACGCCGATGCCCCAGCCAGTCGCCAGGCCCGCTGTTACGCCGAAGTTGATCACCGGCTGCTGCTTGAAAGGCCAGGACCAGCCGGGGCCTCCATGCGACCCGAAGCCAACGCCGAAGTACACTTTATCGCGGTAGAGGCACGCGCCCGCGCCAACACCAACGCCGACCGGGCCAGCTCGATGGGGGCCCCAAGGCAGAAGCGCGCTCGCGAAGCCGCCCGCGCAGTAGGTCGCGCCGCTGGAAGACCGCTTGTCAAGCCAGGCCTGGATCCCGGCGAACGGGTTCTTCTTCGCCGGCTTCTCCCCCTCAGCGTCTGGCTTCGCCGCTGCCTGTTTCCGCGGCATTGCTCCTCCGCTGTGTGCCGTGAACAGCGTACCCCGTGAACGAACTGCTTCGTTACCGCTAAGCCTTGCTTGGTCGCAACTTGCCCAAAGAAGTATTCCAAAAGACAAAAGGGTAGGGCTACTGTTGAGAGCACCGCTGATCCGCAATGAGTAGCGCGATCCTGCTGGAGGACATTTTCGACATCAAGGAGGTCGACAAGGACGGCAAGAAGTTCGACAAAGGCGCGCGATTGAACTCTAGCTCTTAGCCGCTCGCCAGCTTTGACACCGCCTCGCGCAGTCTCGCGTCTGGAGTGCAGGAGCGAGAACTACGAGCTGGACCTGGTGCTGGACATCAACACCGATGTATATCCGATGGAGGCGGGCAACAAGTTCAGTCTCGCGCTAGCGAGCACGCTGCATTTGGATGGTGCCGCCGGCGTTCGCGACTGGGGTGGACTGCCGGGCTCAGTTGCTGCGCAGGCAAGCCGGACGAGGGTGTCTACGACCAGAGCAACTACGCTTCGCTCGCCGACAAGTACGAGTACGTCATGTACGGCAAAGTCTTCAAGTACACGCAGGAGTCCTCGTCGGCGCTCCGAGTGTGAGCGCGCTAGTCATCCCGGCGCCGCGCACGCTAACATCCCGAGCAGCGCTGCGGTGGCCTCATTCGGCGGCCTGCTGATGCAGATAAAGGGCGACCCTCGCAACCTGCAGTCTCTGCAGGTCGACTCGCGCATCTACCTCCTCATGCGGAAGGTGTGAGCGGGAAGCAAGCGGCACGTCCCGCGTGCATTCGACAAGATCGAGGCGAGACCGGTGCTTGGTGGCCTCACGAGACCTTCGCCGCGCATCGGAGGCGGCAGAAAGCAGCGGCTGCAGAGGAATAGCTGGCCGCCTTCCAAGGATAGGCCTCGCAGACGGGGGTAGCTGGGTTCGCGCCTCGTTTTTCGAGGCTTGCGTTTCTGGCACTGCTCTACTATCCCCCTACGGGCCCGGCATCCCCCGGGTACCAGCACGTAGCGTGTGGGCGTGTAGCTACCGTGTAAAGAGCAGAGGAAATCTTCGCCACAATCCACAGATTTCCATCTTCTAGCCGTAGAACAAACAGCTCCCGCGGCTCAGCTCCCTCTATGTGTGGCGCATGGCGCCAGGACCTATCATCTGCGTTAAACGCCGTGACGAACGAGTATCTTGGCATGGCGCCAGGACCTGTCATCTGCGTTTAACGAACGAGTCGCGATGGCGGGCGCCGGCGGTTGCATTGCGGAGGCCCGTGCCTAGCGCGACCGATACGGGGCTTCGAATTCGTGGCTCAAGCAAACTAAGCGCTCCATAGCCACTTCTCGCAATTGCTAGCGCAGCTGCTGTTTGCAGCGGGACGAGCTCGACATCACTAAGTTAACGGTAGGAGCTGGGCCGGGCGGCGCAACCATCCGTCGCGGCGCCTCACGTTTGTGGATGCTGGTCGGGGGCGGCGGTCCCTGATGCCGATGAGCTTAAGGATCCTGAAGCGGCTGGGGCCGCCGAAGGGCACGCGGGGGCCAAAGAGGAGTCATGCGGGGGCGACGTGGGGCCGGCGGTCGCGGGGCCCGTCGAGGGGGCTGGGATGGCCGGAGCAGGGGCGGCGGGGGCCGGCGAGGGGGCGGGAGGGGTGGGAGAAGGGGCGCGGGGGTGCGCCCCTTCGAGGAGGGCGGCGTGCCGCCTTTGCATCGCCTCGGCCGCGGTGATGCACCTGGGGGCCGGGGGCGTCGGGGGGCGCGGGGCGGGGGCGGGGCGGGGCCCGGGGCGCACTCGTCGACGTCGAGCTGGCCGGCGAGGGAGTTGGCGAACTTGAGCACCTCGTCGAACTCCATCCGCCCCTTCACGATCCGCTCCCTGCCCCCGTCGCCCCCGGCTTTGAGGCGGGCGAGGGGCGCGGGGGCGAGGGCGAGGGCGGGGCGGGGGCGCGCCTGGCCTGGACGATGAGTGCGGCGGCGAGGTAGAGGGGCAGGCGCGGCAGCTCGCTGCTCCACGCCATCTCCCACAGCCGCAGCACCTGGTGCATCTCGAACTCCCTCTTGAAGATTATGAGCTGCGCCGGGCGCGAGTCGGAGCGCGAAGCGTCGAGGGGCGACGGGGACGGGGCCGGGGGCGCGGGGGGGGGGGGGGGGGGGGGGGGGGGGCGGGCGGGCGCACGACCCAGCGGAAGGCAAAGAAGAAGTTGCCGCAGCCGTTCATCGAGAGGTGCTCGTGGAGCGCCGGGTCCACGGTCCGCACGATGCTGCGCCCCGTCAGCCGGCCCCGCGCCGCGCCCCCGGAGCCCAGGGCGGCAGAGGGGGGGGGGGGGCGCGGGCCTGGAGAGCTCGAGGAGCTGCGCCTGCATCGCCGCCTGGTCCTTCGTGAAGTTGCTCGCCATCCCCCGCCCGTCCAGCAGCCTGCCGGCCCGCCCCGCCGCGCACGTGAGCAGCGGGGCCGGGGCGGGGCGGGGCGAGGAGGAGGAGGAGTGGCTCGCCCGCAGAAGCACCAGAAGGCGAGGGCCTCGTCGCGCACGACGTAGAGGATCGGCGCCGCCATGTCGCTCATCCCCTGGCAGTAGCCTGGGGCCCCCGCGCCCCTCAGCCGGCGCCGCGGGCGGGGCCGGCGGGGCCGGCGGGGCGAGCGCGCCCAAGTCGAAGTTGTAGAAGGCGTAGGTGAGGAGGATGCAGTGGAGGGCGGCGAGGTTGGCGTTCTGGTCGTCGGGCCCCGCGTAGAACTCGAGCTCGCGGTCGGTGCGGACGACGTCCTTCTCGATGCGGGAGCGCCGCTCCCGGAACTTCGCGAAGCGCGCCTCCTGCGCCCCCGTGATCGACGCCCACTGCTGCTTCACCGCCTCGTACTCAGCCCTGCCCGCCCCGTGAGCCGCCGACGCCGGCGGGGGTGCGCGCGGGGTGCGGCGGGCGGGCGCGCCGCTTCTGGGCGTCGATGCGCTCGCGGTCGGCGTAGGAGGAGTCCCAGGGGTAGAGGCCGAGGAGGAAGCGCCAGACGAGGGGCCGGAGCTCCTCGGAGAGGCCGCCGCTCGCGATGCGCGCCCGCACGCGTCCCGCGTCCCGCACCCGCCCCTCCTCGTCCACCTGCCCGCCCCGTCGCCCCCTCCGGCGGCGGGGGCGGGGCGGCGGGCGGCAGGAGGCACGAGGGTCGTCCACTCTTCGGGGGAGAGCTCGGGCCCGCGGGGCCGGCGCAGGCCGAAGAGAGGCGTCGACTGCGGCGGGGTGAGGGCCAGAGGAGGGCCCCGCGGCGGGCGGGCGAACGGCGTCCTCGATGAGAACGAAGTCGTCCCCGTGGGCGGCGGCCGCCGGCCTGCCGGCCCCCTCCCCGTCCTCCACCCCGCGCTGCGCCGGCGGCTGCGGCGAGACGGCGCGCCGGGCCGCCCCCTCCATGCTCTGCTGCAGGCCGCGCAGCCCGCCGGCGAGTTGGTCTGTGCGAGCGACTCAGTGCTGGGCGGGGGCGGCTGGAGGCCGGGCGGGCGCACGGGCGCCGTGACGGGCAAGGCGAGTAACCTTGGAGAGCTCGCGAAGGCCCGACCACACGAGCTGCGCGGCGCATCAGCAGTGCAGTGAAGCCCAGTTCGTCACTCGTACCTTCTCGACTGGGTTGCCTGCCGCGGGGGGCGAGCCGGGGGTGGCGCCCACGCTCAGGGCGCGCTGCGGTGTGGGTTGGCATGGGGCGGGGCGGGGGGCGGCGGGGGCGGGGCGCGGCGTGCGCCTGCATCGCGACGAGGTCTCGGAAAGCGCCCGGGGAGAGGCCGACGCGGGGCCCCACCCGCACGCCCCCCGCCCCCTCCCCGCCCGTCCCCTGCGGTCGCTTTGAGGGGAGTGGAGCCGAGGGGGGCCGGGGGCGGGGCGCGCGGCTCGCCTGGAGGTCCCCATCCTCACAGAGGACCTCAATTTCGTTCGGGTCGTCCGGCGACCTGCCGCCCCCGCCGTCGCGCCCCCGCGCCCGCCCCGCGCCGCGCGCGCCGCCGGCCCGCCGCACCGCGCGACCGTCACGTGCTCCTTCATAGCGTTGAAGAAATCCTTCAGGCCGCTGCGGCCGGATCGACGCGGTGCAAGGGCGGCGGTTTTGGCGGCGGGGGCCCTTGCCTGTCGTGGAAGTACAGGGGCGGGTACGCTGAGCAGAGGGCCGTGTTAGGCGATCGAGGGAGGGCAGGTGGGTGGAGGGGAGGTGGGGTGACGCACCGAGCCCGCTCTTCGTCTTGATGATGAGCTGCGGGAAGCCACCGAGCTGCGTTCCAAGGGACGCCTCATGCAGCGCCGCGCGGCCCGCGGAGCGGTGCACGACAGACCGGCGGGGGGATGAACTTTCGGAAGCTTTGGATATCGCTCACCTAAGAGAACTTGATTAAAAGTCAAATGCTCTACCTAATGAGTTATATACTCAAAATTGTTACCATCACGCGGACCGCGTACAGTTCGGCGCTGCTATGCGAGCGCGGCGCTGCCGGCGTCGGCGCCGGCACCGACTGCTGCGGGGCCGGCGCCGTCGCGCGGGTTCCGTTTGAGCTCCCTGCTGCGGAGCTGAGCAAGAGATATCACCCGCTTCTTGAGGAGGCGGCTCGCCTGTGGCGCTCTGGTCCGCGTGGCGGCGGAATAAACCGCGAGAGACCATCACAAATTCATCGCCGGCTGGAGGCGCCGAGGAAGACGCGGAGGACATCGATTGAGCATACGGAGGCTTCATGTGCTGCGCCTGCCGCCCGTGCGTCTGCAGCTGCGCCGGCTTCCACTCGAGGAGGATCGCGTTTTGCGACAGCTGCGCGGCGCTCAGCGTACGTACGAATACGGCGCTGTAAGCGGGCACTTTTTCAAGTGTGAGCTTGCCACAGATCCGCTCGCTTCTGTCATCGGAGGGGTGCACGCACACCTGCGGCAGCGCCCGCGCCCGCCTGAGCTGCGTCAATGCACAGGGCTTGCTTTGAAGCACCTGGTCCTTGCTGTAGATCAGGACGGAGCGCTCGAACGACGGCTGGTCCCCGCCCGGCATTTTGAATCCGTACTCTCCTGCGTGTGGTGCACCTTCAAAGGCTTCTCCCGCAACCGACTCGATCAGGGACGCTTCACGCTGGTTCACCGAGTTCGCACGATCCCCGCGCGCTGTACCCCGCACGATCAATTCTTCGCGACTGGCATGTACCAGGCGCGCGCGCACCGTGGCACGTTAACGTTCGCATCACGGCCGCACGTGCACCGGCATGCGTTTGCGTGTGTGCTCGCATTCATGTCCCTGCGCGCCGCTCCGGTGCCTCGCGCGATCGCGATATCCGATGATCGATATCGATATCGATATCGATCATCGGCCCCGCCGGGCGCCGGCGCCGCGCCGCGGCGCCGGGCCGCCGGCCGGCGGATCGGCGCGCGTCGATCTTATCGTACTACGGTATCGATCTTCAAGCTAGATCTGCAGCTGGGTCCGACGGTCTAGATCTGCAGCTGCCAGGCTGCAGCTGGGTCTAGAGATCTGCAGCTGGGTCGACGTCTAGAGATCTGCAGCTGGGTCTAGATCATCGGATCTCAGAGTCTGCCTGCGCGCGCGCGCACTGCGGCATGCGCATGTACGCGGCAACTTGGCATACGCGCACTGCGGCAACGCCATGCAACTTGGCAAATGTGAATACTAACGCCCGTACGCGTGATACATGTACATGTACAGTACGTATACTAGAACTAATACTAGTACTATAGTACTATGAACTCGGATCTACTAATATACTGTATTTACTTAATAGTATGAATAAATATCTAGTTAACGAGGAACGTACGCAATGGGACGCGCGGGCCCGGGTGGCCGGCCGTGCCGCGGCCGCCGGGACTCGGGGATAGCGTCCTCACCGGCACCGGAACGGCCGCCGGGCAACTCGGCGAGTGGCCTGGCATGTGCATGCCAGGACGTCGGGATCAGTTGGGGAAGACGCCCGCCGCCCCGTCTGCGGATCTTCGAATCCCGCCGAACTTGTACGAGTCCGCGGGCCCGGCATTTCCAGATGAGCGGGGCATCGGCAGCCAAACATTCTCTGCGTGGTCCACCTGACGCCGCCGCCGGCCGGTGATCCTGCCTCGGAAGGTGAGCGCCGCCGTGGGCGGTGGTCCCGAGCCCGAATGGCGGAGCCAGGCCGGGCGCCGCGGCACACCCGTAGCGCTCGGGGCACGATGAAGCACGCTGGAGGCCGTTTTGTATCAGATCCGCGTGCATTCGGAGGAAGACTTCGTCCAGGGGCGCGCTAGACGAGAAAGCGCTGCAGGGGAGGTTCGACTGTCGGACTCTTGCGGCACGTGGGGAGAGGGGTTGCCGAGGGGGGATCGGGGCCGGCCGCGCGGCACCTGTCGCTGACGGCGCGCTCGATCATCTCGATCTCCGGGGGTGGCGTCCTCTCGGGCCGAGGCGGCAGCGGTTTCCCGGGGGACGCCTTGTCGATCGAGCGCAGAATATCCGATGGGCCTGCTGCCGGCTCCGGCGGCGGCAGAAACCCGCACCACGTGCTCTTACAACTTCGAGGGCACTCCTCGCCCGACTGCCCCGCCCCCATCGCCGACGATGATAGTCTGTCCATGCGGAACCAACCAACCGTCAAAGGGGATGAGTGTGCCGCACTGCGCGCGCCGTACGCGTACACCGTGCGATGAAACCAACGCTTCACGCAACAAAGGTTTCACGCGTTCCGGCGACTTCTAGACAGCGCAGAGATGATGCGGTGACGCTCCTTGCGTTGCAGCCGAACGTTGAAGTGCAGTTCTGGCTTGATGGCCCAGGCCGACGGGTCTGGCCACCGCGGCCGCGGCCGCGCGCGATACGGTCCGCGGTGCAGAGTGACGGGACTGCGTAGCGCTGAATATGTCAGTATGCGCGATCCCACGAGCCCTTGCCTCGCTGTACCTGGTGCGAGGACCTTGGGGGCGCGCGAAGAGTAACCGCCGTCGAGCAGTGCGAAGCGTCGAGCTGCTGACTCGCGCCGAGCGATGGCTGCACAAGCGATCGATGTCACAGCTCAGGAAACGCGCGCTCCGGCGCGCTGCCATCCATGCTTCGTCGTTTCGGGTCCTTGTCTCCTCTGTACCTAGTACCCTCCAAGCTTTCCGATCGATCGCGATGGGGGAGTCCTGGGGATGCCATGGCCAGCTGCAGGGAGCCCCTTCATCTTCCATGGCCGGGCCCGGGGGTGAACTCGAATTCCGCGCTTGCAAATGCGCGCCCGCGCGCGTTGTCGCATGCACGCAACCCGCAGCCGCGCGCTGATCAGCCTGGCAGAGCCCTGAAAGCAGTGCCGCACCGAAGTCGGATGCTCATGATCAGCCTGGCAGCCTGGCAGAGCCCTGAAAGCAGTGCCCGCCCTCACAAACGCGGCGAAGCCGAGGCAGCGCGCGATGATCCGATGACCAAGGTTGAAGGGAAATGCAATTGCAAAAGCGTGAAGCAAATCAACTACAGCAGCACCTACGCTACTCGAGCTTCGCTACGGAGCACCGAGTCTCTTTAGCGGCGGGCGGGAGGGGCCGCGATCGAGTAGCCGGGGCCGGACGGGACCGGGGCCCGGGACGGCGCGACCGGGCGGGGAGACACGGGGCGGCCGTAGGGAGCCGGCGAGACCGGACGCGGAACGAATCCGGCCGGGGGCGAAGCAATGCTGTAGCCGGAGCCCGAGGGCACGGGCGGGCGGGCAACGGGGGCGGGCGACATGGGGCGAGCGCCGTAGGCGGGGGCCGGGGAGACCGGGCGGGGAGCCATCGGGCGGGGAGAGACCGGGCGCGGAACAAAGCCGGCCGGGGGCGAAGCAATACTGTAGCCGGAGCCCGAGGGCACGGGCGGGCGGGCAACGGGGGCGGGCGACATGGGGCGAGCGCCGTAGGCGGGGGCCGGGGAGACCGGGCGGGGAGCCATCGGGCGGGGAGAGACCGGGCGCGGAACAAAGCCGGCCGGGGGCGAAGCAATGCTGTAGCCGGAGCCCGAGGGCACAGGGGCGCGGGCCGGGGCAGGGGCGGTGTAGCCGGCAGGCTTGGACGCGATCGCTGGGCGCGAGTCAGAAGAATGAAGAGTGAGGGCGGGGGGAACGAGGGCGCACAGTAGCCGGTGCCGACGTTGACGGGGACGGGGGCCGGCTTCGGGGCGCTGTAGCCCGACGGGGGGGCCGCGATGGCTGCGCGGCGACCCCGTCAGGGCCGTGCGGCGCGCATGGCGCGGGGGCGGGGGGCGCACAGCTGGTGGGCGCGCTGTAGGCCGGGGCCGGGGCGCTGTAGGCCGGGGCGGCGGGGGCGACGGGGGCCGAGAACTGCGAGTAGTTCGTGGTGCCGTAGGTGCCGGGCTTGGCCGCGATGCTGTAGCCGGGGCCCGACGGGGTCTGCGTGGTCGAGCGCGACGGGCTGACGTTCATCGGCTTCGACGCGATGCTGTAGCCGGGGCCCGAGGGCGTGATCTGAGTCGAGCGCGGCGGGCTCATGTTCGCCGGCTTCGACGCGATCGAGTAGCCCGAGCCGACGGTCACCGGCGGCGCCGAGTAGGTCGGGGCGCTGTAGCCCGACGGGGGCGCCGCGATCGCTGGTGAATCGTAAGTGTCGACAAGGCTGAAAGGGCGTGGGCAGAAAACGGGCGCTCACAGCTGGAGGAAGAGCCGTAGGACTGGCTCGAGCTCGAGCTGTACGCCGCAGAGCTGAACGAGGACGAGCTGTCCGTGCCGGCTGCGCGCGCAACAGTTCAGATGGATGCTCATCGCCCCGAGCGAGGTGCAAGCTTGCTTACCGACGGTGCGAGCCGCGTCCTCGACGGACTCCGCGGCGGAGGACACTGCGCGCAGGCAGCGTCAGTTAGCCCTCCAGCACAACGCTACGCCTGGGACTACATTCTCACACGCACTTGCGCGCGCGGCAGTCGAAATGGTGTCAACGGTGATGTTCAGGGCGCGCGCGGCGCCCTTCAGGGCGGCCGACGCGCCGCTCAAGGCCGTCTCGACCTTCTTGTCGGCTGCGAAAAGATCATAAGATATTGATCAGTCCGAGAACGCATGCCCGATCCCGACTCAAGAGGGCGCGTGCGCCCCAGCAGCTTAGCCGCCCCAACCGCCGCGAAGCTTCGCGAGGCGCACCGGAGGCGAGGACGAGAGGGCTAACGGACTGGGAGACATCGAAGCTACGTGTGCGCGCGGAAGTACGCGTGAACTGGTGGCGGACGGCGGGGCGCTCCTGGAGCTGCAGCTGGGGACGCGTGGAAGGGGCGGAGCGGGGCGCCGCGAGGGGGGCCTGGACGACGAAGGCGGCCGACATCTTCTCTAGAGCTTGTGGAGTGATCGAGCCCGAGTGCGCGCTTCGAATTCAGCCGCTCAAGTACTTGTCAAACCAGTTATTGGGCCTTTCGGCGCAGTCCGAACAGCAGTACCCTCTCTTTCGGTTGCGATTTGGCCGACTCGAGCGGGGCTACAGTACTCTCGCCCACCTCATCCCCCCTCGGGCGCGCGGCAAGTTGTCCCTGCAACTTGGCAGCCCGGATCCTCAAACACAGCGAGATGGTCGAAAGCGGAAAGAAACGAATCCTCGTGGTCCGCAACCGCCCCCACTCGCCCTCCTCTCGCAGCTCCGTCAGAGACTCCTGGCGCCGCTCCTTGAGTCAGCGCTCGAGGCCTGTGCTGATCCCGTGCCCGCCCTCCGCGCCACCTCGCAGACGGGAGGCGCCGGCTTCGTCGGCTCCCACTTGTGCGAGCGCCTCATCAATGAAGGCCACAAGGTCGTCTGTGTGTCCGCAACCCTTCTCAGCGGCCAATGACATAATGCCCACCCTATCCGCCCGCGCTGACCGCGAGACTCGCCAGGCTTAGACAACATGTTCACGGGAGTCGTGAGCAACGTAGCAGATCTGCTGAGCCATCCGAACTTCACTCTCGTCGAGCACGATGTCGTGGTTCGTCTTGCGTCTTCAGTCGCGCTCGAGCTAGAGTGTGCCGGCAAGCGGGCCCAGCGCCATTCGCCCCGCGCCGCGTCCCGCCGCTAAGCTACGTGCTTGCTTGCGCTGCAGGAAAAGTGGGCCTCGCCCGAGAAGCTCGACCAGATCTACCACCTGGCGTGCCCCGCCGCCCCTGGTCACTACCAGGTCCGTCAGTCGGCGCGCGCGCGCGCGCGCGCTGCCCCGGCGGCCAACCGCGTTTGCAGTACGATCCCGTCAAGACAATGAAGACCGCAGTGATCGGGACGATGAACATGCTGGACCTCGCAAGGTGGGGCCCGTGGTTGCGGAGGCGGTGGGCGGCAGGGCCCTGATTGGGCGGGGGCAGAGAGCACGGCGCGCGCATTCTTCAGGCGTCGACGAGTGAGGTGTACGGGGACCCTCTGGAGCATCCGCAGGCGAGTGCTTTCTTTCCTTTCCTTTCCCGCAGCGCCTCGCGCCCTGCGCCTCCCTAACCCCCCCTCCCCCGCGCAGGTGGAAACATACAGGGGCAACGTTAACCCGATAGGGCCGCGAGCGTGCTACGACGAAGGTAAGAGGGCGGGCGAGACGCTGATGTTCGACTACAACCGCATGTACAAGACGGAAGTACGGTGCGCAGCCGGCGCGCGGGGGCGCGGCAGCGGGGCGGGGGCGAGCGGGGCGCAGGGTGATCCGGATCTTCAACACGTACGGGCCGAAGATGCACCCGTACGACGGGCGGGTGGTGTCGAACTTCGTGCGGCAGGCCGTGAATGGGGAGGACATCACGATCTTCGGGGACGGGCAGCAGACGCGCTCCTTCCAGTACGTCTCCGACCTCGTCGAGGGCATGGTCCGCATGATGAACCAGAGCGACGGCTTCCTCGGTACCCCCCTCCCGGCGCCCGGCGCGGGGGCGGGGCGGGGCGCTGAGGGGCGGGGCCAGGGCCGGTGAACCTGGGGAACCCGGACGAGTTCAACATGAAGGAGCTGGCGGAGCTGGTGCTGAAGCTGACGCCGGGCTCGGGCTCGCGGGTGGTGCACAAGGAGCTCCCCGAGGACGACCCGACGCGGCGGAGGCCCGACAACTCCCTCGCCTTCGCCCAGCTCGCCGGGTGGAGGCCCAAGGCGCCCCGCCCCGCCCCCTCCCCCCCTCGGCCCCCCCCGCCCCTCGCTCACGCCCCCGCCCAGGTGCCCCTCGCCCAGGGCCTCGCCCACACCATCGCCTACTTCCAGAAGCTCGACCTCTCCAAGTACACCCCGCCCACCAAGAACTACTGACCCGCCGCCCGCCGCTCCCGCCCCCGCCCCCCTGCTCCCCGCGCCCGCCGCCCGCGCCCCTCCTCGGCCCCCACTCCGCTCCCCCTGTTCCGCCGCACCCCCCCCCCTCGCGATCGCGCCAACCCAGTAATTTTTTGACCTTTTTTCAAGCTCATCCCCCGGTCGGGACTCCAATCGCCGGTGTGCCAGCAGGCGCCCGGACCGCGCGCCCCCAGCTCCAGCTCCAGGAGCGCCCCGCCGTCCGCCACCACTTCACGCGTACTTCCGCGCGCGCGCGCACTCGTGGGTCCATTGAAGTCGGTGTCTTTGGCATTAGAAGGCAAGTATTACACAATGCATTTTCATTCCTGGAAATCATACTAGTACAAGGGGTGGGGGACCAAAATTTCAAAGCTCCCAGAGCCAAAAAAAAAGGCAATTTGCAGCTGAACATCAGCAGATCGCACGTGCACAACGCTGTGCATCAATGAATACGGCGCGGCGTGCGGGACCGGCCGAGCAGGCTGCCCCCGGCTGGAGCGCCTGCGGCGGTAGAGTACAGAAGGCCTGCTAGGCTAGGCTCGACCTTCGGGGCGCAGGCCGGCTGGGCGGCCGACGCTTAGTAGCCCGCCGGGGGCGCGGAGATCGCTGCGCGCAAAGAAACGCGTCAGGCGGGGAGGGGGAAAAAGAGGAGGGGAGGGGCGCACAATAGCTGCCGGAGCTGGCCGGCTCATCATAGTAGGCGGGGGCCTGAGCGGAGCCTGCGCGCGCGCGCGGTGAGGCGAGCTCGAGGCGAGGCGCGGGGCGGGGCGCGGGGCGGGGCGGGGGGCGGACCGTCGTAGGCGTAGCCCTGGTCGTACGAGTAGCCCTGGTCGTAGCCGTACTGGTCGTCGTACTGGGGCACGTACCCGGCCGGGGGCGACGCGATGCTGTACCCAGAGCTCGAGCCCGACGCTGCGCCGGCGAGACGTGAGGGGGGGCGGGGGGGGGCGGGGAGTGGCGCAGCGGCGGGTGCGCACGGGCGGCGTCGGCATAGGTGGTCTCAGCGGCGTCGTAGCTGTAGTCGCTGTACTGCGGCTCGTACCCGGCCGGGGGCGACGCGATGCCTGCGCGCCATCAGCGCGCCGTCAGCGCGTGCGCGGGGGGCCCGGGCCCGAGCTGGGGCGGGGCGGGCGGACCGTAGGAGACCTGGCCGCCGGCGGCGGGGGTCGGGGAGTAGGTGGCCGGGGAGGGCACGGGGGTCGGGGTCGGGGTCGGGGTGTAGGGCAGCGGCGAGGTCGACATCGAGGCCGGCGAGACCGAGCTCGGCGTCGGCGAGTAGGTGCCTGCCCCGCCCGTCAGCCGCGCTGCCCGGCGCACGCCGCGGGGCGCTCGGGGCGGGGCGGGGCGGACCGTAGTTGTCCTTCTTCTTGCGGGAGGAGGTGGCCTTCTTCTTGGGGGCGGCGCCGTTGACGGGGGTGCGCGCCTTGGCGGCCGGGGCCTTCTTGCGCGGCGTCAGGTTCTTCTCCTTCGAGGCCACCACGAGGGCGCGCGAGGCCGCGTCGAAGGCCGCCGACGCCGCCTCCAGCGCCGAGCCCAGGCCCGCCGGCGTCGTCGACGTCTTCCCCGCCTTGGTCACCGCGAAGGGCGTGAACTGCCCGCCCCCGGAGCCGGGGTCAGAGGCGGGGGGCGGGCGGGGGGCCGGGGCGGGGCGGACGTCGACGTTGATCTCCTGGCGCTTGCCGTGGATGACGGCGTACATGCGCGACGGGGCGATGAAGTTGGTCCCGTCAGGCCCGTGGATCTGGATCCCCGTGACGACCTGCCGCCGCGCGCCGCGCCGCAGCCTC
Source organism: Cyanophora paradoxa (assembly GCA_004431415.1). Classification (NCBI taxonomy): domain Eukaryota; class Glaucocystophyceae; order Cyanophorales; family Cyanophoraceae; genus Cyanophora; species Cyanophora paradoxa. Next base: position 96,310 of record QPMI01000170.1, on the reverse strand, counting down.
AGAGCCCGGCGCCGCAGCGGGGGCGGGGCGGGGCGGGGCGGGGCGCGGACGGCGTAGTGGCAGCGGCGGCTGGAGACGACCTCGGGGACGACGTTGTCGAGCGTCTCCTCCGCCAGCTGCAGCGCCATGTCCGTGATCTCCACCAGGTTCGGCTTGCTCTGCGCCCCGCCCTCAGCCCCGCCCCGCCCCAGCCGCCCCAGCGGCGCGGGAAGAGGGGGGGGAGGGGCGCGCGCACGCCGCGGGGGACGAGGTTGAAGAAGCGGCGCTTGAGCATGCTCATCTCGAGGTCCGCGGGGTCGATGGCCGGCTGCGTCTGCAGCGCCCCCGTGGCGAACGCGTCCTCCAGGCCCAGCAGCGCTCCGCACGCGTGCGAGTTCTGCGCCCCGCCTCACGCCCCGCCCCGCCTGCACACGTCGCGCGCGAACGGACCTCGGAGCGACCCGGGCGGCGGACCATGCCGACGCGCCCGCGGTAGTCGATGGCGATGTGCGGGAACGACATGAACAGGTACCGCTCGTAGCCGTCCATCTGGGCGGGGCGTCGGCGGGGCAGCCCGGCGCCGTCGGGGCGGGGCGTGGCGCTCGGGGGCGGACCATGGGGGCGTGGGAGACGGCGGCCTTGACGGCGGTGCGGCCGGAGCTCATGATGCCGGCGAGGGCGTTGAGGATGAACTTGCCGTTCGCCTCGTCCTCGTCCGTGCGGCAGAACAGGTCCTCGATGTCCTTGCCCAGCGGCCGGCAGATCTCGTCACGGCACAGCGTCTGCGCCCCGCAACGTGAGCGACCTGCAGCTGCGCCGTCAACACGCCCCAGCAGAACTCCACGGCCGCACCGCGCAGGGCAGCGTGTTCTGCGGCGCGGATCAGGGACGCGCAACCTCGGAGGACGCACAGCCAGTTCGCACCACTTTCGAGAAGCCAAGCTTGAGCAGGGCCTACGACGGCGACTGCGGTTGAGCCGCGGATCGGTCGGTGTCCCGTGGGGAGCGCACCTTGTAGGTCTGGCGGAGGAAATCCTGGCTGGAAACGGCATCCGGATAGAGCTCGTTAATGACCTGAGTGAACGCCGGGTGCGGATCCTGCGAGCGCGCATCCGACGTCGGTTGGCGAGCTCTCAATAGTTTGCGAACGCTGCGCGCTACGAATCGCCGGCGCCGCCGGTCTCTCCGGAGCGCGTCGAATATAAACTACAGCTCGCTGCAGCTCTCCGGCCGAGTCCAGTTCCTAGATCCACGAGCCAAATGACCCGTCCGCATGCATCGGCAAACGCACCTCCGGGTCGTAGCCCTGACGAATATCCGCCGGGTGGTGATAGTCGACCTGCGTTCATATCGCATGAGAACGACAGCCACGCGCACGGACGAATCTGCTAGACCCCATCGCGCTCCGACGTGCGGGACGGCGTTCACCTTCTTCGACAGGGCGGCGCGGTTCGCCACTGCTCGATGCGAAACCAGTGCGCGCGCAACGAAAGAAGCACTAATGAGCCACGAGGAGTACGAGGGACGTCTGAACTAGGTATGCGCGCAGGCGGCGGGGACTCGTACTGTTGACGTTGTACGCATTGCAGTCGACCGAGAACGACACCTGCTCCTGCACGTCGAACGTGCGCGCGACGGTGTTCCGGCCACCGAACTGGCTAGCCGCGCGCGCGGGCCGGTGCTGGATGGACTGGAGCAGGGAGCTCGAGCCCGTGGCCGCGCTTACGGGCGCCGCGCGCTGGGCCGCCGAAGCCGGTGCGGAGAGGATGAACGCCATCCTCTAGGTCTGCAAGATCGAGGCGGCCTGGTACGGGCGTCTGCTGCGTGGCGCAAAGTCTGTGAAGTTCACTCGTCGACTGCGGCTTTATTGCACATTATTGCTTTATTGATTGGACGAAAGTTGAATGAAAGTTGGACGAAAGTTGGACGAAAGTTGAGGTTTGATCATCGGATTACGACGTCGACTGGCACTAGTACTTGGACGGAAGCTTAAGTTGGACGAAAGTTGAGGTTTGATCATCGGATTACGACGTCGACTGGCACTAGTACTTGGACGGAAGCTTAAGTTGGACGAAAGTTGGACGAAAGTTGGACGAAAGTTGGACGAAAGTTGGACGAAAGTTGGACGAAAGTTTGGACGATTCACGATTGCAGTACCCCTTCACGGCCGTAGAACGGACAGCTGCAGGGCCCTGCGCGAGCCGGCTACGCCGACCACGCCGGAAAACAGCGCTACAGTGAGCCTCCCCGCGCACTGCGCCTTTCACCCCGCTCACGCCCCGCACGGCCAGCCTCCCGCGAACGACCAGGAATGAACACGGTGCGATCCGCACGGATTGCGATGGCCCCAGTACCCCAGCTTCGATCCGACGCGGCGCGATGCGGCTCCACCTTTAGCTTACGCACCTTCGGGAGCGGGGGAGGCCCGGTACCGGTCTCCCGGTCCGGGGCTCGTTGGGGTTCCGGCCCCCTCGGGCCGCCGGGCAGCATTCCTCTCCCTTAGGGCCAGTCCGTGGCGGGAACGGGCGAGCCTCCGGGCACGGCCCGCACCTTTGATCTTTCGATCTTAAGCCCGTAGGGTAAGTAGACCTAGGTTTCGATCTCGAGCTTCGGTATTCGATTTCGATTTTCGACGTCGCTTGCCTATCTGTCTGAGCCCTTACGATTCGACCGGCGGCCCACTGCTAGCCAAACAGCTACTAGGGCTAGTCCAGATGTCGTTGGTCGTGTCTGAAATGCACATTATTGGAGGGCTCCTGGGGACCTGCTGCGAAGGGAACAGGTTCGCGATTCGACGCCAGCGCCGCCAATTGCAACGCGCGCTAGCGCTGGAGCCATTCTAGCGCTGCAGCTGGACCCCTAGCGCTGCCCCCCCTCCGTCTACTTCTGGCTCGAGAGGAGCCAGGAGTCCAGGACGCAGCGCCAGCGTCGCTGTGCGCTTTTGGATTGCGTCCTTCCGTGCTGCACGAATCTGCGTGGTGCGGCTGCGGCTCCGGGCCCCGCGCGCAAATCTAGATCGATATCTATAGCTAGACCCTTATAAATTAAGCTTCCGCGCGCGAGTCATGCTTAGCCCCGCGCGCGCCCAGCGTGCGGCATGAATATATTCATTGAGGGAACAAGTTTGACGCCGGCGCCGCCAGCGCTAGCGCTAGCGCTAGAGCCGAGCTGACGAGTCCCTACCAGGGGATCTCGACGCCCTTGAAGTCGAACCAGCAGCCATTGTCCGCGTACTCTGCCGCCGGCATGGGCACCGGTGCGGGCAGGAGGGGGGGGAAGCGCGGCACCGAGGCCCTCGATGACGCCGATTAGGCCGCGGACCGACTCGTCGGGGTTGATTAGGCCCTGCCCGCTCGTCTGCGCGCCCCGGGGTGTCTCAGGCGGGGGTCCGCGAGGGGTCGGGGGCCGGGCGGGAGGGGCGGGCGGGCCATGTCTGTGCGGACGTAGCCCGGGTGGAGGAGGACGGAGGTGATCCCCTCCGGCGCGAAGTCGATCGACAGCGACTTGTTGATGATGTTCAGCGCGCACTGCACCGCCCCCCGCCCCGCTCAGCCGCCCCGGCCCCGCTCCCCCGTGCCGGCGGCAGCGGCGGGGGCGGCCGGGCGGGGCGAGGCACCTTGGAGGCGCGGTAGGCGTACGAATTCCCGGAGGAATTATCCTCGGTGGAGCCCATTTTCCTGGCCCGCCGCGGGGTCAGCGACGCGGCCCCGCGCGGCGGAGGGCGGGCGGGCGGGCACGAAGTGAGGTTGAGTATGAGGCCGGCGTGGACGTCGCCGTGGTCGCCGGCCTTGGGGGCGGATGAGGGGGCGGGGGGCGGGGCCGGGGGGAGGGGCGGACGCGGGCGGCGGCGCGGATGGCGGGGAGGAGCTCGCGGGCGACGAGCATCGGGCCCAGCGCGTTCACCCGGAAGAGCTCCACCTGGCGCTCCCCTTAGAGCCCGCCCCCGCCCCCCGCCCCCCGCCCCCGCGCGCCATGTGCTCCGACGTCACCTGCCGGAGACGCCGCGTCGGCGCCCGGCGCGGGGCGCGCGCGAGGGCGAGAGGGGCGCACGGTGTCGAACCCCGCGCGGGACCAGACGCCGGCGCAGTTGATGAGGATGTCGACGCGGTCCGTCTTCCGCAGCACCTCCGCCGCCGCCGCCTGCGCGAGCTCGGCCGCCGCCGCCGCGGCTGCGGGCGGGGGCTCCGGCACCTTGATCGAGTCCTCGCTGCCGACGTCCGCGCGCACGGCCTCGAACTTGTCGCCGAAGTCCGCCTCGAGCCGCTTCACGCCGGCCGCCGACGGGTCGCGCACCAGGCCGACCACGCGCGCCACGCGGTGCTCGAAGAGCTGCCGCACGAACTCCGCCCCGATGCCCTTCGAGCACCCCGTAATCACCACCGTTTTGTCGCGCAGCATCGCCTCCGCCGCCCCAAACCGCGGCGCTGCGCATGCCGCTGGCTGGCGCGCCGCCACCGCCGCCGCCGCCGCCACGCGCCGGCCGCGGAAGGACGACTGGCCAACCGATCGCGGGCCTGCAAGCCGCTCGCAAAAGCGCGCACCGTCTTGCGGGGGCGCGTTGCATACCGGTCATGGGCGAGCGAAACGCGCCGAATGCCTGCCCTGCAGCGCGCAAACGTTGTTGCAGAGCGCACGATAGCACGGCAATCATCTCTAGGCTGGACCTACGTCGCCCTAGCTAGCCGGCTGGCCGTGAAATGCGCTTTAAGCCCTAACGCTGCACGGACCTGCGGGCGCAAATGGAGCCACTGAAAATGCTGGCATCATCGCTGCGGAGCCTTACGAAGCTGGGCTACGAATTAAGCTCTGAGGCGAAGCCCGCCAACTTCGACGAAGTACCCCGGGCAAGCGGCAAGCATCTATGTTGCCACTCCGATATATCCTCTACCCCAGGATATACTAGAATGGTCTTGGGCGAGTCTAGTATATCACTGGCTACCGGTCGTGTCCCCGGGGCTGAGGGGCACGACCGAGGGCGGGCGCGCCGTGTCCCCGGCGTAGGCGATGGCGCGCGGTGGGGGGTGCATGATCATGAGGGGGGGCACGGTGGAGTTAGAGCCGAGTCTAGAGGCGATGGTGGGCGTGGCGGAGCTGGCTGCGTTCTGCGTGTGATGCTGCAGTACGCAGCCAGCTCCGCCACGCCCACCATCGCCTCTAGACTCGGCTCTAACTCCACCGTGCCCCCCCTCATGCACCCCCCACCGCGCGCCATCGCCTACGCCGGGGACACGGCGCGCCCGCCCTCGGTCGTGCCCCTCAGCCCCGGGGACACGACCGGTAGCCAGTGATATATAAAGAGCCACTGACTTGCCGCGCGCGTCAGTTGGGTCCGGGGAAGGGAATTTAATCATGTGAACGGGACTGTTGCACTGCAGTGGCTTGGCATTCACAGCGCGCACAAGACTCGCACAAAATGGGCGGGGGGGCTGCAGTTTGGCAGCCCCGTGCGGGACTGCACTGTCACCGCACGGCCTTGGTCTTCTTTCCGCCCTTGGTGTCCTTGGACTTGGCGGCCTTGGGGGCCGCCGTCTTCTTGGTCTTCTTGCCCTTGGAGACGCCGGCGCCCAGGAGGCGCGCGGCCTTGGTGCCGAGGAGGCGGGGCGCAGCGAGGGCCATGAGGCCCTTCATGCCGGTGGCCTTCTTTGGGGCGGAGGCCGACTTCACGACCGGCGCCTCGGCGGCGTCGAGCTCGGGCGCTGCCCCCTCCTCGTCCGAGGAGACCTCGATGGGGTCGTCCCTGAGGGCAGAGCGGGTAAGGAGAGGGAGGAGGGGTGGGGGAAGGGGGGGGGGGGGGGGGGGGGGGGGGGGGGGAGGTGGGGCGGGGAAGGAGACGGAGGGGCGGCAGACCCGGTGGCGGAGGCGTTGTCGGACTCGTCCGAGGAGATCACGGTGGCCTTGCGGCCACCCGAGCGGTGCTTTGGCGTATCCCTGCGGGCTGGGATTGAGGAGCGATGGAGCATCCGGGAGCAAGAAAGAGGGATGCACTCGTCGTCGTCCTCGGGCAGCTGTGGCGCAGGCAGGGCCGCAATCGGGGCAGGCGGGGCCGGCATCACCAGGCAGGACTTGGGGCCGGACTGCAGAGTGGCCGTGCCGTTCCTGCAGGGACGGCGGTGGGCACACGAAAGCAAACAGACGCGGGAGAGGGGTGGAAAGTGCCCACCGGAATGCGTCGTAGAGGGCGTCAAGCGCCTGGGTCTTCTCGTCCTTGGCCGTGATCACGTACTCCCGAGTGTACTGCTGGGGGATGAAGTGGACGTGGCCATCTGGGGGAGAGCTCAGCAAGGGCAGACTGAGGCAGAGCACGGAGAGACCCACGAACCCTTAAGGTCCGACTCAAAGGTAGTGTAGACGAGCTGAAGCTTGTCGCCGGCCTGGTAGTCGAGCTGGTAAACTTGGCTGCGGCCAGGGATGACCGCGTACCACGTAAGACGGGAAGAAGAAGGAGAACGAGGTACCCTTTTCAAAGGATGCAGTTGCGTGGTACCGGTGTGCCACCACCTTCGCCGGGCCGAAGCGCACGAAGTGGGCAGCGCAGAGGTCACAGCCCCACACGTCTTTGCTGCCGGTGGCTTTGCTCTTCTGCTGACAGTCCCCGCACTCAGGCCGCTCGCTGAACGCGTGGGCGCCACTGGTCGAGCTGCGGGTTCCTACAGGGCGCCCTATGCTGGCTGCAGGCGCGGGGGCGCGACATCCTGGCACATGACTGTAAAGCGCGTCCCTCGTGCAGAAGTGCTGGCCGCAGTGCAGGCACTTGCCTCCGTACAGCTTGCGGGAGCCACCGCAGCTAGGCGAGTCGCACGGCCCCGTCGCCGGCTCGATGTCCGCTCCTATGACGATGCCGCTTGGCGGCGCGGAACCGCGCGGGCGTCCTTGCGGTAGCATCGGCGCGGGCGTTCCCGGCCTGCGGGAATTTCCCGCGCTGGATAGGGTACACTGAAAGACTTTCTCAGGGTAAGTTAACGCACTCTCCAATGCGATTGGCTAGCGCGCGCGGCGTCCTCCTACGCGACCGCGCTCGCGCCCGGCCTCGCTCTTGCAGTACGGAATGTCGGGCATAATGCAAGCATTGACCTCGAACTGGTCTAGATCTGGCCCGTATATCTGCTCCCTGTGCCTCGCTGGACCCGTTTTTGTCCCGTGTGTTGGTGCCTGTTCCTGGGGGTAGTATAGACCATCTAGTATATCCTGGGGTAGAGGATATATCGGAGTGGCAACAATTATCTAGGTCTCTAAGCCAGCGCGCGTCCCCGTGCGGATCCGCCACGGTGAGTACGTGTGCACTATCGCGTGTGCAAGAGCCGACCAACTTGCACAGATCGTCTGCGAAAACCAAAATCACTCCGGATGACTCCATGAGGATGCTCAGGCACCTGCACAGAATGCAGCGCGTCCCATCTTCTTTGCAGGCTTTTCAAACGCAAGAGCTGCCGCTCTGGCATCGCGCGGCGTCGAAGGGCTCGCGCCTGCTCGAGCTTGCCGCCCGAGCTCTGCGCCTGCGTCCCTCGCTGCTCAAGCTGCGCGCTCGGCGGATACAAGTGCTCACCGCTCCCTGGGCCCAGTTTGCGTTTTGCCTGCTCCTCTCCATCCTGGTGGCGTCGGCGATGAAGATGGAGCGCCTCAACAAGATCGACCCGGACGCCTACCTCTCGAACCCGCGCCCCCGCCGCTCCTTCGTCTACCACGCGTCCGAGGACGTCCCCTCAGTCACCGTGGTCACGGCGGCGAGCGCAGAGTTCTTCGCGGCGCTGCAGAACTTCGTGGCGAGCATGCAGCACTGGGCGCCGGAGCTGAAGGCGCGTTGCCCCCTCGCCCGCCCGCCGCACGGCTCCGGCCCGGGGGCCCCGGGAAGGCGGCGACGGCGGGGGGCGGCAGGTGGTGGTGTACGACCTGGGGCTGGCCCCGGAGCAGGCGGCGGCGGCGCGCTGCTGGGCCGGCGTCGCCGAGCTCCTCCCCTTCGACTTCGAGTCGCGCGCGCCCCACTTCCGCCGCCTCGGCAACTTCGCCTGGAAGCTCGCCGCGATCGAGGAGGCCCTGCGGCGCTACGGCGGCGCCGTCCTCTTCCAGGTGCGAAGGGGGAGGCGGGAGCAGGCGCGGGAGCTCCGGGCGCGGCGGCTGAGTGCGTGCAGGACGCGGGGCAGGAGGCGCGGGGGCCGCTCTCCGAGGCGCGCTGCCGGCCCCGCCGCCCGCCCCGCCCCGCCCCGCCCCGCCTCCGGCTCAGCGCGGGCGTCGGGCAGGTGGCGGCCGACCTGTGGCGGCGGGGCCACCTGCTCGTCGGCATCGACAGCCCCGCCTGGCAGACGCACCCGGGCCCGCCCGCCCCCGAACCCGCGTCTGCCCCCTCGCCTAAGGCGGCGGCAGGCATGTTCGAGGCGCTGGGGGTGGATCGGGCTGCGTGGCCGCAACTGCGCGGCACGATGGTCGCCGGCGGCCTCCTCGGCTTCAAGGCGCCGCCCGCCGCCCGCCCCGCCCCTCCTTGGCCCGCCTGCTCAGGGTGCGACAGGCGGGGAGCGCGGCGGCAGAGTCTGTGCTGGCGCGCTGCGCGGCGTGCGCGCGGGAGGCGGCGTGCATCGAGGGGCCGGCCCCCGCGCTGCGCCCCCGCGGGCCCCTGCGCGTCCTCTGGGGCCTCTCCGCGCCCCTCCGCCGCCTCGCCGTTCGCGCCGGCTGGGCCCTCTGGGTGCCCCGCGCCCCCCGCCCCACTCCCCCCCCCCCCCGCCCCCCCCGGCCCGCCCCCTCTCACGCCCGTCGCGGGAAGGACGGTGACCGGCAGTACGACCAGGTGGCCTGCCTGCCCCGGCGGGGCGCGCGGGCGGGGGGGCGGGGGGCTGAGGGCGGGGCGGGGCAGGCGTGCGTGACGATCGCGGCGCGGGAGGCGGGCCTCCCCGTCGACCACTCCCACCGCTTCCTCGTCAACGAGCGCACCCCCTTCCGGTCCGATCCCTCAGCGCCCCCGCCCCCGCCCCCGCAGGGGCCCGGGCGCGCGCGGGGCGCTGGCCGCCGACGGCGAGGGCGGGGGCGGGCAGGGAGCTGACGGAGGCGGAGGTGGCGGCGCGCGCCCCGCTCCTCTTCTCGCGCCGCCACCGCCCCCTCAAGCCCTTCGGCCCCCGCATCCGCCTCAAGTCCGTCCCGCCCCGCCCCGCCCCCGCTCCTCCTCGTGCGCGGGCCGCCGCGAGCCGCCTCCCCGGGCAGGTGCGACCCGCAGGCGCCGCCCGAGGCCCCGGCACAGTGACGCGGCGGAGGGGCCCCGGTCCTGTCGATCGGCTCTCGGCCCCGGTCCCCGCCCCAGGTTCACCGACCGCTTCTAGCCTAGGTTTGTGTGGAGGTCGCCTGGTCAACCCACGCTAATGATGAGCGAGCTCGGGGGGACTCTGCGGGGACGGAGGGAACCCGCGAGGGGCCCTGAGGGGACATCATGGCATGGCCAGCTTGACTCAGTGATCTAAGGGCTTGTCTCATGATCAGGAGTCCTGCCAGGCTGCAGCTGCACCGCGGCAGCTGACTCAGTGATCATGATCCGATGATCATCGGATCATGAAGCCTTGAACTTCGGAAGCCACTGGCTAGTGGAACCTGGCCGGGTTTCCCCGGATTCCTCCGAGGCTCATCATGGCATGCGCATCAAGAGTCGAGAACTTCGGAACCCGGTGTGACCCCCGGCCCGACCGTCGGACTCGGAGATGCGACTTAGCCCCGCCGCAGCGCGGCCTGTCACAGTGTGGCCCTCAATGCATATGCACTAGTACTGCAGCAGCCTGCAGGCTCAGCGGCTGCCCTTGGCCAAATGCATGGCCATGATCGATATCAGGCTGGCAGCTGCAGACATCCAGCACCTCAGTGACTCAGTGATTTAGGGAGACTGAGACCCGATTCCAAGCCTGATCATGAATACGTAGCCAAACCGACGTGCATGCGAATATCTTGAAGCTGGCATCAATGCCTAGTTACCCAATTGTAACCAGTCACTTCAGATCATCGGATCATGATCATCGGATCAGATGATCGGATCGGAACATCGGATCGGATCATCGGATCGGATCATCGGAACGAGCATCACTGCAATTGGCGCAATATCCGTCATCAGTGGTCAACAGGGAGGGATGCGGGGGGTGGGCGGGGGCAGGCGGCGAGGAGGGCGCGGGGGTCGGGGTGGTCGCCGGCGCGGGCCTCCCTGTGGGCGAAGAGGAGGCTCCCGTCGGTGTCCACCACGAAGAGGCCGCCCTGCTGGAACCCGTCCACCTGCCCCCCCGCCCCGCCCCGGCCCCCTCAGCCCCCGCCCCGCCCGCACCGCGCGCCCGCCGCCGCCCGCCGCTCGCCTCGCTCGAGATGGCCCAGTTCTGCGTGTACCCCGCCTGGAAGGCCTGCACGGTCTTCACCAGCGAGGCCGGGTTGAACGTCGTCAGGAGGCCCCTCTGCGGCCGCGAGCGCGTGGGGGGGCGATGGCGGGGAAGGCGCGGGGGCGGGGACGCGGGGGCGGACGGCGAGGCCGAGGGCGGCGTAGGAGCTCTTGGAGGGGTCCGTGTACACCTGCGACCCACCCCGGCCCCGCGTGGGCGCCCCGAGGGAGCCGCCAGGGGCGCCGGACGGGCGGGCGGGGGGAGGGGGGGGGGGGGGGTGCGGACGGCTCCGGCGAAAGGGACCTCCTGGGCCCAGGCGGCGGCCTGCTCGACGGTGCCGCTGCCGACGCCGACGAGCTCCACCCCGCACGCCCGCAGGCCCTCCGCCACCCCCGACAGCGCCTCCGCCTGCTGCTCCAAACTCGAGATCAGGCCCCGTCCGCCCCGGGGTGGCGGCCACCAGCCGCTCCGAGGCTTCAACCCCGCGGGAGGGGGCCGGGGTGGGAATGGGGTGGGAATGGGGAAGGGGGAGAGGGACGGGTACGAACTTGCTTGCAAAGTACGCAACCCCAATGCCTGCATCGAGGAGGCGGTTACACATCGTGAAGAGGGCCGACCTGACTTGGAGCCTCGGAGGGGCACGGAAAGGGAGGACATATGGGGTTGGGGCGCTGCGATATGCTCGGCGCCTCTACGAGCTCCAGCCTTGTAGGCTAGATTAAGAGTCAGCGAGCCGCTGGGGCCCTTGCCCGCTGACTCTGTGAGCCCTAATCCCGAGGCCAGCCGCTGAGCGCGCGCAAGTTTGAGCTCGAGCGAACCTGAAGAAGGCAATGCAGGTCGGCTTCTCCGCCCAGAGGGTGACGATAGGAACCTCCGCTCCGTCGCTCGCCCTGAAGACAGTAACGTCCTGCGCGAAGGAAATGTCTACGCGAGCATGCGTATGCGGGGCATGCGCGCCGCGCTGCGTCCCCGTGTACCTTTAGCGCCTCGTTGAGGTTCTCCGAGCTGGAACCCGCTTGCGCAGAAACAGAAAGTGCGCGTCTTGCCCTCTGCGCCTTGTCGAAGCTGCTTCTTGCGTCCAGAGAGGTTGCAGCGCGCGCTGCCGCGCTCCACATACAGCGATGACCCAGGAATGCCAACGCATGCTCGTTGTTCCGTCGCCGCGTTCGCAAGAGCGCGGCGTCGCGGCGCTGCGTGCACGTGGCCGACACTCGAGCGAGCTTGCCGCACCGCGCCGAAGGCGCCGGAGGGACTGGATGAACCGAGAACGCTTGCATCGATATCGACGTCTGATGGCAATGGCCAGGCGCCGGCTGTTATTGCTGTACCCCTGGTATACCTTGCTGTCTTCATTTTGATATGGCGTTCGTTCCCGGTCCGCAGACGTGCTGCTGCGCGCATGTGCTTTCCAGGACCGATGCCTCGCCTCCCCGCAGCGGTCCTGTCGCCCCCGTGCGCCCGTGCGGCGCCTGTGGCGCGTGCCTCCATCGTCGTGCGGTCTGGCTCGAGCGGTGTGCAACGCCATGCTCGCAACATGATATATCTACCCGGCGCATCGGGCATATCTAGATCTGGCCCCGTACTGATGCTCGTGCAGGCGTGTCCTTGCCGCAGACGCCCGTGCAGCGCGCCTTCTTTGGAGATGCGTGCAACACGATGTTCACGGCGACACCGCTGAGGTTCGCGGCTGGCTTCACCGCCCGCCGCGCCCCTCGGAGGTCGTTCGGTATCTTCGCCGCGGCGGAGGGCAAGGAGGAGGCGCCGCAAGACGAGGGGCCACTAGCGGCACCTCCGAGCCCACCGAACTTCCCTCCGGCTCGTTCACCAAGCTGGCCATGCGCAACATGGTGCGATTAAGTTTCGCGGCTAGGCAGCGCCGGCGCCCAGCTCCGTGCGCCACCCGCAGGTTCCTCAGGCCCGTGCGCGCAGGTGATGCAGGGGGCGAAGTCGCTGTACCACTTCACCCTCACTCTCATCGCGCTGCTTACGTTCTTCATCGGCATCGGCTACCTCACCAAGCCCCCCGGCGTATGATCTTTTGCCCCATAGCCCTCGCCCTTCTAGCATGTAGAATTCAAGATCTAGCGAGTAGGCCAGCAGTGCCGGCGCTGCACCGGGCTTTGCTCGGGAGATATCTGGGCCCACTGCGGCCCCGGCGGTGCACGTGCACCGTGGCACGTGGACTGTCGTTGATTGAAAGCGAACAGCAAGAAGCCAAATTGACAAGCTGTATACAGGTCCGCTATCTATACAGGTTCACTATCTATACAGGTCTGTGGTAAAACGCATTATGGTACAGGTTGAAAGATCATGATCATGAAGGACTAAAGCTAGGGATGACCAAACTAGAGCGATACGACGGAAGACGGTCGCTATATCGCGTACTCATCATCCCCGCGGCCTGCTGCGCCGTTCTCGCTGTCCGAAGCGGCTGCGTGCGCGCCGCGGGCACTGCTAAGAAAACTCGCCCACGACGGGCGAAGGACGTTCCCGCCGGAAGCGACCTGCACGTTGGTGTTCTGGCAAAACAGGGGGGCGTTCGAATCGTCCGCGGCGTTGATCTGGAAGCCGTAGGAGCCGGAGGGCGCGAAGCCCGGAACGTTGCAGCGAGCTGCGCATCAGGCTTGAGGATTGCAATTGCAAGCTCGAAGTCAACAGGCTTCGACGGACGCACCCTGAAAAGTGAAGGGTCCCGGGGGCAAGGGGCAGTCCAGTAAACTGGTGCGGCCCTCCAGGGGCATACCTGCGCGACCACGGCATCCTTGTGACATTTCATAGTTCAATTTGATTCGACTCACATTCGTGCGAGCCCTCGCCCACGGCGCAGAAATTATCCGTCAGGCTGAGCACCGTGAAAATCCACTGCGGAGGTGCAAAGGGCGACGTGAGCGCACGCGAGAACGACAAAAGCGCCTGGCGCGCGGGAAATTCGAAGCCTATAGCGGATTGGAAAAGCACGTGCCTTCTTGAGCGTCACTGAATACGTGCCACCAGTGACGGTGCGCGTCGCGTTGCCTGCAGGGGCGTCAATCTCGCGCGCGAAAGGTGCGTTCGCTAGGGTGCGCTGTTCGGAGCCTGCCCTAGCGGGACCTCCAATGGCGAGGAAAACGCTGGAAAGACTCGCCTGTCACGTTCACGAAGATGCTGGAGCCTGACCGAGCGCTTGAGCGTGAGGAGCGCGCTTCCGTGCGCGGCGACGATGCGCAGCGCGTTAACGAACCCGAGATCGGATAAGGGCTGATCGTGACCTTCACATCGCCACCCCCGACAGCGCCTCCGCCTGCTGCTCCAAACTCGAGATCAGGCCCCGTCCGCCCCGGGGTGGCGGCCACCAGCCGCTCCGAGGCTTCAACCCCGCGGGAGGGGGCCGGGGTGGGAATGGGGTGGGAATGGGGAAGGGGGAGAGGGACGGGTACGAACTTGCTTGCAAAGTACGCAACCCCAATGCCTGCATCGAGGAGGCGGTTACACATCGTGAAGAGGGCCGACCTGACTTGGAGCCTCGGAGGGGCACGGGAAAGGGAGGACATATGGGGTTGGGGCGCTGCGATATGCTCGGCGCCTCTACGAGCTCCAGCCTTGTAGGCTAGATTAAGAGTCAGCGAGCCGCTGGGGCCCTTGCCCGCTGACTCTGTGAGCCCTAATCCCGAGGCCAGCCGCTGAGCGCGCGCAAGTTTGAGCTCGAGCGAACCTGAAGAAGGCAATGCAGGTCGGCTTCTCCGCCCAGAGGGTGACGATAGGAACCTCCGCTCCGTCGCTCGCCCTGAAGACAGTAACGTCCTGCGCGAAGGAAATGTCTACGCGAGCATGCGTATGCGGGGCATGCGCGCCGCGCTGCGTCCCCGTGTACCTTTAGCGCCTCGTTGAGGTTCTCCGAGCTGGAACCCGCTTGCGCAGAAACAGAAAGTGCGCGTCTTGCCCTCTGCGCCTTGTCGAAGCTGCTTCTTGCGTCCAGAGAGGTTGCAGCGCGCGCTGCCGCGCTCCACATACAGCGATGACCCAGGAATGCCAACGCATGCTCGTTGTTCCGTCGCCGCGTTCGCAAGAGCGCGGCGTCGCGGCGCTGCGTGCACGTGGCCGACACTCGAGCGAGCTTGCCGCACCGCGCCGAAGGCGCCGGAGGGACTGGATGAACCGAGAACGCTTGCATCGATATCGACGTCTGATGGCAATGGCCAGGCGCCGGCTGTTATTGCTGTACCCCTGGTATACCTTGCTGTCTTCATTTTGATATGGCGTTCGTTCCCGGTCCGCAGACGTGCTGCTGCGCGCATGTGCTTTCCAGGACCGATGCCTCGCCTCCCCGCAGCGGTCCTGTCGCCCCCGTGCGCCCGTGCGGCGCCTGTGGCGCGTGCCTCCATCGTCGTGCGGTCTGGCTCGAGCGGTGTGCAACGCCATGCTCGCAACATGATATATCTACCCGGCGCATCGGGCATATCTAGATCTGGCCCCGTACTGATGCTCGTGCAGGCGTGTCCTTGCCGCAGACGCCCGTGCAGCGCGCCTTCTTTGGAGATGCGTGCAACACGATGTTCACGGCGACACCGCTGAGGTTCGCGGCTGGCTTCACCGCCCGCCGCGCCCCTCGGAGGTCGTTCGGTATCTTCGCCGCGGCGGAGGGCAAGGAGGAGGCGCCGCAAGACGAGGGGGCCACTAGCGGCACCTCCGAGCCCACCGAACTTCCCTCCGGCTCGTTCACCAAGCTGGCCATGCGCAACATGGTGCGATTAAGTTTCGCGGCTAGGCAGCGCCGGCGCCCAGCTCCGTGCGCCACCCGCAGGTTCCTCAGGCCCGTGCGCGCAGGTGATGCAGGGGGCGAAGTCGCTGTACCACTTCACCCTCACTCTCATCGCGCTGCTTACGTTCTTCATCGGCATCGGCTACCTCACCAAGCCCCCCGGCGTATGATCTTTTGCCCCATAGCCCTCGCCCTTCTAGCATGTAGAATTCAAGATCTAGCGAGTAGGCCAGCAGTGCCGGCGCTGCACCGGGCTTTGCTCGGGAGATATCTGGGCCCACTGCGGCCCCGGCGGTGCACGTGCACCGTGGCACGTGGACTGTCGTTGATTGAAAGCGAACAGCAAGAAGCCAAATTGACAAGCTGTATACAGGTCCGCTATCTATACAGGTTCACTATCTATACAGGTCTGTGGTAAAACGCATTATGGTACAGGTTGAAAGATCATGATCATGAAGGACTAAAGCTAGGGATGACCAAACTAGAGCGATACGACGGAAGACGGTCGCTATATCGCGTACTCATCATCCCCGCGGCCTGCTGCGCCGTTCTCGCTGTCCGAAGCGGCTGCGTGCGCGCCGCGGGCACTGCTAAGAAAACTCGCCCACGACGGGCGAAGGACGTTCCCGCCGGAAGCGACCTGCACGTTGGTGTTCTGGCAAAACAGGGGGGCGTTCGAATCGTCCGCGGCGTTGATCTGGAAGCCGTAGGAGCCGGAGGGCGCGAAGCCCGGAACGTTGCAGCGAGCTGCGCATCAGGCTTGAGGATTGCAATTGCAAGCTCGAAGTCAACAGGCTTCGACGGACGCACCCTGAAAAGTGAAGGGTCCCGGGGGCAAGGGGCAGTCCAGTAAACTGGTGCGGCCCTCCAGGGGCATACCTGCGCGACCACGGCATCCTTGTGACATTTCATAGTTCAATTTGATTCGACTCACATTCGTGCGAGCCCTCGCCCACGGCGCAGAAATTATCCGTCAGGCTGAGCACCGTGAAAATCCACTGCGGAGGTGCAAAGGGCGACGTGAGCGCACGCGAGAACGACAAAAGCGCCTGGCGCGCGGGAAATTCGAAGCCTATAGCGGATTGGAAAAGCACGTGCCTTCTTGAGCGTCACTGAATACGTGCCACCAGTGACGGTGCGCGTCGCGTTGCCTGCAGGGGCGTCAATCTCGCGCGCGAAAGGTGCGTTCGCTAGGGTGCGCTGTTCGGAGCCTGCCCTAGCGGGACCTCCAATGGCGAGGAAAACGCTGGAAAGACTCGCCTGTCACGTTCACGAAGATGCTGGAGCCTGACCGAGCGCTTGAGCGTGAGGAGCGCGCTTCCGTGCGCGGCGACGATGCGCAGCGCGTTAACGAACCCGAGATCGGATAAGGGCTGATCGTGACCTTCACATCTCGCACAGGAGCATCGCCGCCGATGCAGTCTTTTGTCGGAACGAAGTCCGCGGAAGCGAGGAGCGCAAACGCGCACGCGATCGACCCCCAAAGGAGCAGGGTCGGTCCTCCGCCGAGCTTCGTCATCTTGCGCTGCTGGATGGCTGCGCGCGGCTGGACAAGATGAAGCCAAGTGGGGGGCCGGAGCCTGCGGGGGTAGACATTCATTCGTATGCGCTCGACGATAGGGGGACTGCTGGCGCGCGCCGCCCCGCGCGTCGGTATGCGCTGGACGGAGCAGCGCGGCCGGGTGATCTACGCCATGGACGGCTTCAGCGCAGGCGACACGGTTCTCGTCGACCGCGCTGCTGCGCTTGCCGTTCTCCCGGCAGCAAGAGCGCAGGCTTGCTCGCAATGCGCGGCGCCGCTTCCGGCTGGAGCGGAGCTGGCGTGCCCCCAGTGCGACGCGTGGTACTGCTCTGAGGGCTGTGCGACCGGCGCCGAGCCTCGGCACAACATCGGCTGCGGTGTCGAGGCTGAGCTCTCCCTGGTCGGCGGGCCACAGCTGCGCTTCGCTGCGCCATGGCTCCTGTGGTCTCACTTCCCGCGTTCGCGCAGGAGTACCGTTGGCGGGACGAGGCGCTGCGGCGGCGGGCGCTCCTCGAGGGAATCTTCCCGTTCCTGGCGAGGGAGGCGCCAGAGAAGCGCAAGTTCGTCGGGGCGCAGCACGCGCAGTGCGCTGTGCCTCTCGGCGAGATCATTAGGACGCGTGCGGGGAGTCCGAACTGACGGCTCATATAGATGCGCGGCCCGCCTGCTGATCCTCTCGCGCCTCGGGGACGAGCGGGTGCGCGCCGGCGTGCCTCCGCCACCCCCGTGCGGCGCCGACGGACTGAGCGGGGCGGGGCGGGAGGCGGGGGCGGTGGGGGAGCTAGCGTCGCTCCTGGGCGAGCACCCGCGGCCCTTCCTCGATCAGCAGCTCCTCCCCGCCGCCGCCCGCCTCCACCGCGCCCTCCTCGCCGTCCGCCCCCGCCCCCCTTGCCCGGCCCCGCGCCGCCCTCACGCCCCGCGAAGGCCCGCTGGCCGGTGGCGGGCCCGGGGCCCCCGACGCTGGAGGAGACGCAGCACGCCCTGGGGGTCCTCTTGATCAACGCCTTCGCGGTCCCCGGGCCGGCGCAGGGCCCGGACGGCGGCGAAAGCGTCGCCTGCGCGGTCCCCAGCCTCCCGCCGCGCCGCGCTGTGGCGGGCGGGGCTGAGGGCCCCGCAGGTCTTCCCTGCGGCGTCGATGCTCTCCCACGCGTGCGCCCCGAACTGCACCTTCGCCGTCCGCGGGCCCTCCCTCGCCGTCGTCGCCGGCCGCGTGAGCCGCCCCGCGCCACCCCGCGCCGCGCCGCCCCGCGCGGCGTTTCTGCGGCGGCTCAGGGCGCGGGGCAGGCGATCGGGGCGGGGGAGGAGCTCTCGATCAGCTACGCGGGCATGGCGCCGCGCCGCCTCCGCCGGCCCCTCCTCCTCCGCGACAAGGCCCGCCCCGCCCGCCCTGGCACGCGCCGCCCACACGACCCCGCCGCCCACGCCGGCCGCGCAGCTCTTCTGGTGCCGCTGCGAGGCCTGCTCCCTGCCGGACACCACGGACGCCTGGCCGTGCCCCTCCTGCTCCGATGGCGCGCCCTCCCTCTCGCCCCCGCCGCAGAGCGCCGCGCGAGCGCCCCCGCAGGGTACCTCTTCCCGGAGGAGAGCGGCCCCGGGGAGGCGGCGCGGTGGAGATGTTCGGCGTGCGGGGAGGACGGGGGCGGGGGCCCGGCGCGAGAGGCGGGGCGGGCGGAGCAGGAGCTGGCGGAGGCCGGGCTGCGGCTGCGCGGCGGCGAGCCCGAAGAGGCGCTGCTCGTCCTTGGCGCCCTACACGCTCGCCTCGCGCCCCCGTGCGCCCCACCTCCAGCGCCGGGCGCCCCGCCGTTCCGATCGTTGACTTCGTCGCCGGCGTAGGCCGCGCTCGGGCTCGGGGGGGCGGCCGCTGCACCCCGACCACTACCTCTTGCAGGAGCTAGACATGGCGTTTGCGTCGGCCCACGCCGCCCTCGGCCACTGGCACCACGCTTCCCGCCACGCCCACGCCGTGCGCCCCCATCGCCGTTCCGAAAAAATTCGAATTCGCACCCCGCATCCTCTGACGATCGATTGCAACCGCGACGACAACGCGTCCGCTTGCGCGTGCGCAGGCTGCAACTTGCAGCAGCAGCCCCCAGGAGGGCCCCCAGCAGCAGCAGCAGCAGTAGGCTAGGGTAGCCTTTAGTATTCTTCTTCATCGCGTAGGCCGCCTTCCAAAAGGATAGGCCTCGCAGACGGGGGTAGCCCGGTTCGCGCCTCGTTTTTCGGGGCTTTGCGGAGCCTGGCACTGCTCTACTATCCCCCTACGGGCCCGGCATCCCCCGGGTACCAGCACGTAGCGTGTGGGCGTGTAGCTACCGTGTAAAGAGCAGGCTGCTGAGCGGAATCGACATATAATTAGCCTAGATCTGGGCGCCGGGCCGCCGCGGCGGCCGCGTGCCTGTCGGGCCTTCAGATACCGTCCGCGCTGCGCACAGCGCTCCGCGAGCGGTGTACGCCTGGAATCGACACCGAGTGATGCGAGTCACCGAGCGAATAGCCTAGATCTGGGCGCCGGGCCGCCGCGGCGGCCGCGTGCCCGTGGGCCGCGATAAGAGACTCCCTTTCTAATCGGCTGACACGTACCCCCCCCTGATCGCGGCACTGCGGCGGCGGCAGCGGCTGCACTCGGCTCCTAGTGGCCTCGCTGAATAAGCTGGAAGCTCTGTCTCGTGAATACAAGAAAACAGAGGTAGAAGCAAGAGGCCCTTAGGGCGGTCAAGCCGATGCTGTGCTAGCCCGCCCGGAGCGCTGCGTCGGCTTCATGGAGGGTGCCTTAGACTGTGAGACATTTCCATTTGGCTACGCTTCTTTGATCGCGCGGTTGGGCGCGAAGTCACGAACCCGCGCAGATGTGCTCCACCGCATGTGCGATCCGGGCACTGGCTTCGTGGTTGCGGAGGCATGGACACCTTCCCTAGATGCATCAGGACCGGTCAGCTCCCCGGATGCTCCTTATCGCTTTCGATCGGGGAGCGGTTGGTCGCAGGCGCTCGGCCTAAGCAGAGGCTGGGACTCGGCAAACAAGCCAGAGATTTCCAAGTTTCGTGCGGCGGCCAAAGTGCGGAAGTTCTTGCCGCACCAGGACGTGCTTGGCCGTGTGGTCCGCGCCACCTTCGCCACGCTCTTTGCGGCCTTCTATCGTTACTTACCGGCTAACTTTTGCTCTCTTCTCTCCTTACAGTGGGCGAGTCGATGCCATGAGTGGTCCGCGCGCCTGCTGTCGCGATTGCGGTGCTTGCCACGCTCTGCTCACGCACCTTCTCTTCGCAGGAATTCAGACGTTAGCCTTGTGCGATATCTGATTCTCTCTTTTTGCTCTGTCTTGCGCTGGGCCGGGTCCTTTCGCTAACAGAGAACAGCTACCGGAGCGCGTCTTCTCCAGGCGTGAGTTGGCGAGAGAGGCGGGGCTGCGCTCGGCGCTCGCTGTACCATTGC
Source organism: Cyanophora paradoxa (assembly GCA_004431415.1). Classification (NCBI taxonomy): domain Eukaryota; class Glaucocystophyceae; order Cyanophorales; family Cyanophoraceae; genus Cyanophora; species Cyanophora paradoxa. The sequence continues at coordinate 76,308 of QPMI01000170.1, read as the reverse complement.
TGAACACGGCGAACGACGTCTGTGCCGTGCTCGTCTTCTTCGGCCCTGTTCAGCGAGAAGAGAACAAAGAACTCCTGCAGCGAGCGAGCAACGTCTGCCGGGAAGTTTTCACGAACGCATTCGTACCCACGGAGCCGATCGTCACTGCGGAAGCTGCGGCTCGACTCCAGGAGGCTCGCGCGCTCCGCTGCCTCAACAGGCAAGGCTCCCCGCAACCTGGGGCTCTGCCTTGCTTGCGCTGACGGCTCTGGCGCAGCGAGAACAGTGCTGTGGACCGCAAGGGCCACGTGCGGTCGGCGGCGGACGTGGAGGAGCTCCTGGCGAAGCTGAAGGACTTCCCCCTCTTCTCCAAGTTCGCGGAGGCGGCACGGGAGCTCCTCGGCATCGCGCGGGTCGTCGTCTACGAAGCCGAGCACGCCAGTGCGCCCCCCCGCATCCGCCCCCGCGGCCGGCCGCCAACCGCCCGGCCGCAGTCTTCTCCACGGGGGAGATCGGCACGACGGCCTTCTTCATCCTCGACGGCTCCTGCCTGGGTGCGCAGCGCCGAGGGGCGCCGGCCGGGCGCCGATCCGACGACGCGCGGGCGCCGGGGGCGCAGTGAACGACGAGGAGACGGGCAAGGGGACGGTGCTGGGGCCCGGGGAGAGCTTTGGGGAGGCGGCGCTGCTGGAGCCGTTCGCGTCGCGGACGAGCACCGTCCTCGCCTGCGAGCGCACGCGCCTCCTCGCCTTCGACACCCTCGCCAGCGAGTCCCCCGTCCGGGTCCGCCCCCGCCCCCGCCCCCGCCGGCCCCGCCCCGCCCTGCGAGCCGGCGGGCGCGCAGCGGCTGTACGGGGAGGGAGGGGCGTCGCGGAAGCACTCGCTGACGAACGGGGTGCTGGGGAGCGACTCGATGGCGATGCCGGGGCACGGGGAGGTGGCGAGCGGCGTGCACTCGGACGAGAGCCTCGCCGGCTTCCTCATGGGGGACGCGGGGAACGGGATGCTGATGACGGGCCTCTCGCCGCTGAACACGCCGCCCGAGTTCCTGAAGGGGCCGCTGCTGGGGGAGAGCCCGGGCCCGCCGCTGCCGGCGGAGCTCTACGCCGACTCGATGCAGGTCGACGTGGACGCGGCCCTGGGCTCGATGGGCCTCAACGCCATCCCCGAGGGCTCCCTCCTCGCCGACCCCCTCACCTCCACCATCAGCCCCAACACCCTCAACTCCATCCTCATCGGCGCCCACCGCCTCTCCGCCGGCCCCCCCGGCCCCGGCGACAGCAGCTGCAGCACCTCCGTCGCCGGCGACTCGGTTCACACCGGCAGCATCTACAACGACGGCTCCATCCGGGCCGGCGCCCTCTTCGCGGCCGGCGGCTCCGTGCGGGGCGGCCTCGCGGCGGCGGCCGGCGGCTCCGTGCACGCCGGCGGCTCCGTGCACAACGCGCTGCAGGTCGGCATGGCGGCCCTCCATGTCAACGGCTCGACGCACGGCGGCAACGTCTTCGCTTCCGGCGGCTCCCTCCACGCCGGCGGCTCCGTGCACGGCGACTGCGCGCACACGCAGGCCGGCGGCTCGCAGCACGCCCCCGGCATCTTCTCCGCCTTCGCGACCCAGCAGCAGCAGCAGCAGCAGCAGCAGCAGCAGCAACAACAACAACAACAACAACAACAACAACAACAACAACAACAACAACAACAACAACAACAACACCATCAGCAGCAGCAGCAGCAGCAGCAGCAGCATCTTGGGAGGAGAGCGAGCGGAAACGCGGGGGAGCTGGGGCAAGCGCGGCCGGGGGCGGTCCCCGCGCACGAGTCGATGGAGGGCGGGGGCCAGCCCTTCTCGGCGATCCCGGCGTACCTGCAGGGGCAGGGCCAGGGGGCGGGCGGCCCGCACCAGCACCACGACGCGACCTCGCCCTCGTCCTCGTCTCACCACAACTCCCCCTCCCTCCCCGAGGCCAACTCCTCGAACCCCGCCTCCCCCGGCCTCGCCGCCCAGGCCGGCGGCTCCATGTCCGGCAAGCGGCCCCACTCCATGTCCTCGGGCGCCGCCTCCGCCCCGCAGCAGCCGCCCCCGGGGCACCTGCGCGTGCACGTCGCCGAGGGCGGGGCGGCGGTCAAGGGCGAGGAGGGGGACTCGGACAGCGACGAGACGAGCGCGAGCACGCCGGGGCAGGCGCCGGCGTACCTCTCGCAGGTGGCCCTCATCAACGCGCTGACGGCCAACGGGACGCGCTCGGCGCTCGCCTCGAAGGAGAAGATGGTGCGCTTCGAGGAGCTCGCGCAGCACTTCACGAGCCCCCTCATGGTCGCCGCCAAGAACATGGGCGTCTGCGCCACGGTGAGCCACCCCCCCCCGCGCCCCGCGCCCCGCTCCTGCCGCTGCTGACGCGCCGCGCGCAGACGCTCAAGAAGATCTGCCGGTCGTACGGGATCGACCGGTGGCCCTCGCGCAAGATCCGCAAGGTCAACCGCTCGATCCAGCGCCTCAAGGGGATGGTAGCGGACATGCCGCCGGAGAAGCAGGGGCGCATCGCGGAGGAGATGCTGCATGTGTCGCGGGAGCGGGACGCGCTGCTGCTCCAGCAGCGCGTGCCGGAGTCGTTCGTGCAGACGGATCTACCGCTCCCCTCGATCGTCCCCGCCGTGAAGGCGATGATGGGCACGGCGCCCTCCAGCATCGCCGCGGCGGCGGCGGCGGCGGCGGCGGTGCACGAGAACACGCGCTCCTGGCACGGCGGCAGCCTCTTCGCGCCCGGCGGGCCCGGCGACTCGCAGCACGGGCCGGGGGGGGCGGGCCAGGGCCCCTCGCCGGGGCCGGGCGGGACGGGCGGGGGCGGCGAGCAGGAGAGCCCCGGGCAGACGGGGAGCGAGGCGAGCTCCTCGGCGTGGCCGGCGTCGCCGATGTTCACGCCCCAGATCCGCGAGGGCGTCGAGGCGGCCGGCCACACCTGGCACGGCGGCAACTTCTTCACCGGCATGTTCGGGCCCGGCGCCAAGGGCGACCTCCCCTCCCCGCCCACCCCTTCTGCGTCCGCCATCCCCGTACCCGGCGCCGTCCCCGCCGTCCCCCCCCACGCCAACGGCCCCGTCCCCGGCGCCACGCCCGCCCCCTCCGGGAGTGCCGCCGCCTCTCTGCACCCCGCCCAGCCGGCGCCCCCCGCCGGCTTCAACCGCCCGGGCCCGGGCGCCGCCCCCGTCTCCTCCTCCTCCGCCGGCGACGGCCCGTTGTCCGTCGGCGGCAGCGGCCGGGGCCCCGCGTCGGGGGCCCCAACCCGCCGGCGGGGGCGACGCCCGTGGTGCCGCCCTCGCTCCAATCCGGCGTCCTCCCGGGCTCGCCGCGGGTCATGCAGGTCGCGACGCCGTCGCCGCGCGCCCTCCCCGCTGCACCCTCTCCGCCCGTCCCGGGGGCGGTGCCTGTCGACAAGGGGCCGCGGGGGGCGGGGGCGGGGGCGGGGGCGGGGCCGGGGGAGGGGGTGATCACGATGAAGGCGATCTTCGGGGAGGAGATCGCGCGGTTCAAGTTCGACGCGGGGACGGGGACGTGCGCCTCGCTCTACTCGGAGGTCCGCGCCGCCTTCTCCCACGTCATCCCCCCCGAGCGCGACATCACCCTCAAGTACAAGGACGACGACGGGTGCCCCCGCCCCGCCCCGCCCCGCCCCGCCCTCTGCTGAGGGCGGGGGCAGGGACCTGGTCGGGCTCGTGCGCGACTCGGACCTCAAGGAGTGCCTGCACGTCGCCCGCCTCGCCAACCTCCGCATCCAGGCCCGCCCCGCCCCGCCCCGCCGCCCCGCCGCCCCGCGAGTGCTCACGCCCCGCCCCCGCAGATCTCCGTCTTCCTCACGCAGCCCGCCGCCGCCTCCAAGCTCCCCGTCGCCTGATCCTCCCCTGTACCATAGACTTCCATGCTCCCATGCCCCTGCTCGGACCGCTGACCCTCGGCCTGGAAGTGGATTACGCTTCGCCCCCAGCTTCGATTCGAGATCATTTAACAAACGCTCGCCCTGATTTTAAAGATGAGAACATAGTTTGATCTGCAGTGTTGTGCATTAGACCGTGACGCGTGATGTTCGCTAGCGGCCAGCTAGCAGCGCATCCGTGGTCTACGGCCCTATGAAGTGGTAGTCTTTGTAATGGACAGTTTCACATTCTACGTGTCTAATCGCATATGATTATGATCGCGAGCTGTACAGCGCCTGCGGGAGCCTCGGAGCTCCCAGGCTCTGGGCCGGGGTTGGGAAGGACGTCGACGGGGATCCCGGAGAAGGCAGCCATGGGCCAACACAAACGTAGCCGCTGGGGGCCTCCGAGGCTCGAAGGGCAGTGGAGGATATACTTAGGGGGTAGAGTTAGAGGGCGCGGAGCTGCTGGAGGTCGAGGAAGGGGGTGTCGCGGGCGAGCCAGTTGTCCCTCGCCCACGCCGGCCCGTCCCCCTCCACCACGTGCATCGCGTACGCGTGGCGCGACTTGCTCGACGTGTTCTCGTGGCTCATGTGCACCATCGTTCCGTGCAGCAGCACCAGCGTCCCTGCGCGCGGGGCCCTGTGTGTGGAGGGCGCCGGGTCGCGATCGGCGCCGGGGAGCGCACCGCGCTTGACCTCGAGGGGCACCATCTCCTCCTGCGGCCAGTCGTCGAAGGTGACCTGCGCCGGCTCGAAGACGGTGGCCGGCGCCGTCCCCGCCGCCGCCCCCGCCGCGTCCGGGTTCCTCCTGAAGCGCCGCTTCAGCTCCACCGTGTCCGTCTCCCGCGGCAGGGCCCTGCGGGGTCGAGCCCGGTCACTGGCGGGGAGTCCGAGCGGCGCAGGCCCCCGGGGGACGGCGCGGGGGGCACCAGAGGCAGCCGTTCTCGACGGTGGCGTCCTCGAGGGCGAGCCAGAGGCCGACGCAGCTCATCGGGTCCGTGTAGAGGAACGTCGAGTCCTGCGCATCCTCTCGTTCAGTCCCCTGCAGCGAGTCCCGTGCGGCTGGGGCTTCGTGCGGGCTGAGGCAGGGGGCGCGGTCGCCAGGAAATCACGGGGCCGGCCCGGGGAAAGGAGGTCGGGATCGCGGGCTGCAAAGGGCGGTGCAGCGGCTCAGGGCGAGGCGTGGGCTTACTTGGTGAGGAACAACTTCGCCCCCGATCAGCGGCTGCCTGCGCTCGAGGCCGAGCGTGGGCGCGCGGGCGCCGGGGCGCGCTGGCGGGAGCGGGCGGCAGCGCACTTGAAGATGTACATGGACTGGACGGGGAGGGGCCGCCGGAAGCCGAGCGCGTCGAGGACTTCTTCGATGCGCTCGGAGGTGCCCCAGCGGCGGAAGACGGGCTCGTGCTCGTGCAGTGCGTGCCCGATCTGCGGCCATCTCATGCAGCGGACGCAGTTAATCGGCTCAGGAATAAGTCAACCTTATTTATCGAAGTTGACTTCGGCTGCACAAGGTTCCCCCTCTCGTCGAATGCCTTTTCCTCGAAGAAGAATCGGACCTTTGTGAGGGTCAGCCGCGCCCCTCGTGCTTGAGCTGCACGCGCTCGGAGGCCGCGTACCTTGTCGCCACTCTCGAGGAAGTACGTGTCGCTCTTCCGCGTCTGCTCTGTAGGAGCGTCAGAAACGCAATACCTTCTGCGAGTTGAAGCACCTTTTGTCGTGAACACGGAGATTTCTTTCGGATCGAACTCCTCAACGAGCTCGTCGGCGCGCGCAATCATCGCCTCGCATTCAGCTGCGATTCAGCGCGTTAGCAATTCAGCTGAGCAATTCGCACTCACGTGGACGCTGCGTACTGGGGCTGGTGAAACCTTCGAGCGAGAGCCACCCGTGCGCTTTCCAGAACTCGAGCTGTTCGCTGGAGAGGGCGCCGCCGCTCCGCGGCTCCGGTAGAGTCTGCAGGAGGCTGGATGATGCGGAAGCGCCAGCGAGCGCATACGTGTGCGTTGTCGCGGCTGTCTGAAGCCGATCTGCAGCGCTGTCACTGCCATCGCGCATGTTCGGGGGCAGACGCCTGCGAAGTGAACGTACGCAGCTTGCGATGGAGCGGCCGCACCGCGAACGAGCGGATCGCCGCCGGCAGCCCGGGCTTGAGGCAGCGCGTCTGGTGTTGGACTGCGTTGGCGGGCGCCTGCTGCGCCCGCAGGACCGGAACAGACACCACGAACATCGGTGCAAAGGGGGAAGGAATACCAACGGGGTACACCGCCGAATTGTCTGCGACCTCGCGAAGAGCGCCCGCCCTGCGCTGTGAGCGCCAGCTGCTCTGTATAACAGTCTTACTATGTCGCTCGCTTTCCCGTGACGCCCCGCCGCACAGGTTCCCCAAACTCAAGTTGGCTAAGAGCAATGGCTGTCCGCTCCCCGGCGCGCCCGGCGACTGCGAGCTCACGTCCGATGACGAGCTCCGGCTTGTCCCTGCAAGGCAGCTCCATTCTGTCCAAGACGTTCGTGCTGTCAACTAACCGCCGAGCGCTGCGCCCGGCATAGGCGCTGTTCAAAGACGCGCGCTTTCCCCTGACATCGTTTCCAGGATGGGCGCTTCGGCCCGTGCTTCACAGCACGAGATCCTCTCTGCGACTTTGCAGCGCTCACGGGCCGTGGAAGCCGACAGCGCCGTCCTGCGCTCTCAGGTGGGCGCATGGCGTGCATGATTTTAGAGCGCCGCTGCGCCGGCTAGGTTGCCGAAGTATTTTGGGCAGCCCCCTTGACCCACGCTCCCCCGTCGACCCATGTTGTCCCTCTCTAGACTGATCCACTCGTCTCGCAGACTGATCGCCTCGTCTCGCAACTGGAGCGCGGCATGGTGAATCTGCACGTACAGAACAACGAGCTGCTCAGGGATCAGGTAAACCCAAGTCTTAAGTTCTTCTTCAGCCTTTGTTCTGATAAAGGAGACCGCGCGCCTCGCAATTCAAGATCAAGGAGACCGCGTGCGTCCTCGCGCAAGCGTGTGAACTGCGCGCGTTCTAACCCGCGCACCGCAGCAACGCGAAGGCCGAGCTGACCAACAGACTCGTGCGCCTCAACGCCGAGATCGTCCGGCTGGAGCGCGCCAAGGTCCTTCAATTCCCCTTCTTTTGTTCCTTCTCGCCCTGGCAAGAGCGGGGCCGCTTTAACGTTGATTCCTTCCGCGCAGCGTCTCGTGCACGACGCCATTATCCAGAAGAACCTCCCCACTTCCGTGACAAACACGTGCATCAACCACCGCAGCGTCCGCCCCGACGCACCTGTCACTGGATTCGACGACGTCGACGTGGGGCTGGACGGGGAGTACGGGCGCCTTCTTCGGATGCAGTGCGGCGGCGCCACCCCCTCGGGCCCTGGGGCGACGCGGCGCTCAGCGGGGGCGCGGGGGCAGGAACAACCTGTCGGAGACGGCGCGGCGGATCCAGGGGGACATTGAGCGGCTGCTGAAGGTGCGCTCGGAGCTGGAGCGGGAGATCCGCGACAAGGAGGTCGCCCTCCGCCTCGACCGCGAGGTGCCCCCCCCCTCCCCCCCCCCCCCTCCCCCCCGCCCCCCCGCCCCTGCGCCCCGCCGACCCCCACACGCGCCCCGCCTCCGCAGTGCCTCCGCCTCCGCCACGCCAACGACCGCCCCGGCAAGGGCTTCAAGGTCCGTACCCCGTGCCTCCCGCGCAGCCACACCCTCAGACGCGGCCGCAGCCCCGTGTCGGCCCCAACTGACTCCGCCACTATATACACTTCTAAATGCTGCAGAAACTTTCATATTCTTGAGTTTTATCTACCTACACTTTTTCAGACGAGGCAGTTTTTTCCCGCTTTTTCCCCCTGTGCAGTTTTTTCCCGCTTTTTCCCCCTTCGGGAGGAGGGCGTAGGGGGCAGCCCGGCTTCGTGTTCGAGGCGCCTTTTTTCCTTTGAACACGGGCGACGAGTGCTACCGCTCGGCGAAGCGCTGGACGAAGCGCGCTATCGCCTCCTTCTTCTGGCTGGGGATCACGTGCCCGCCGCCCTCGCTCACCTGCGGGGCGGGGGGTGGGCGGGGGCGGCGCGTGGCGGGGGCCGCGTGCGGGGACCTCGACGACGGGGTCGGCGAAGGCGGCGGAGAGCTCCTCGCTGCGCCGCCAGGCCACGTGGCGGTCCGCCGTGCCCCACAGGTGCAGGCTCGGCATCGCGTTCGGCGCCGCGTACAGCTCCGCGTGCGCCGGCGACTGCCGCCGCGCCGCCCCGGGGTCAGCGCGGCGCCGCCCGGGCGACGTGGGCGGGCACGAGACTCTGAGATGGACGCACTCGGAACCTGCGCAGGCGGGGGGTGCACGAGCAGCCCCGTCACGGGACCGGCAGCGGGCCGCGGGATGGAAAGACGAACCCGGAGCAGAGGATGACGAAACGAACCCGGAGCAAAGGATGCCGCTCCTGAACGGCGGGCGACGCGACCACTGATGCGACGACAGCGCCCAGCGAGAAGCCCAGGAGGCCGTCGAAAGGCCTGGCGTGGGGCAGCTCAGGCGGGGGGAGGGGAGGCGCGCGCGAGGCGCACCCCTCCCGCTTGGCGACCTCCTCCTGGCCTCGGAGTGAGCCTGAGGAGGGGGGGCCGGGTAGCGGTGGCGGGAGGGGCACACCAGTGTAGCGACGGTCTCTTCGAAGCCCGCGCCAGTTTCGCGCCAGCCTCGCGCGCCAACAAGTCGGAGAAGAGGGGCGCAGCAGCAGAGCAGGGCCATACCAGCATCGAATTTGAACCTGATGCGCCCTCTGAGCGCGGCGCCGCCTCTGAGAGCGGGCGAAGCGCTCACCACGTCAGACGCGATCCGCCAGCACCTGAAGGCGACGGTGAGCGGGAGGCGACGAGATCGGCGGCTCGAGCCCACCGTCGGCGAGCCCGTCCGCTTCCTCCTCATCTATGCACGCCGCAGGGACCTGGTGGGGGCCGTCCACGAAAACGAGCTCTGCGCACTGCGCGCGGCGCGCGAGCGTTTTCAGCATGCGCCGACGGCGGAGTCGCGCAAAATCGCCGGACCTTAGCGAGCGCTCCCTTCCGCATGAACCCGAGGCGCCCCCGGAAGCTGCTTGCGCTTTGCATGTGCCCGTGCAAGCATAGAATCTTCATTCTCCGCGCAATACGCAGGGATCGAGGCTACGGTGTCCAGCTAATGCGAAAAGGGGAGAATTCGAAGCTAACGCGAGGCTGGGCTAATGCGTAAAGGGAGAAGCTAACGCGAGGCTGGGCGCGCAGGGATCGAGGCTACGAAACCACGCCTACGCTGGGCCCAGCTGATGGCAGCCTGATGCTGAAGGAGGGGTAGGGGGAGGAAGCCTCGGGCGAGTACACGTTTCACGCGACGTTAGCGTGCCGCCCCAGCCAGCTAGCAGCTAGCCGAAACAGGGCACAGGGCTAGGCAGCCGAAACCCCGGCTTGCCAGCCCAGAAGGCGTGTCACAGGCCGTGTTTGTTCAATTGCAGTGCGAGCGGGCTATGCCCATATGCCGCGGGCGAGTTGCCCTTGACACGGAACGGCCAGCACAGCCCGCGCGCTCAGCCACAGAATATGTACGCTGTGCTCGGCTGCAGGCGGCTCGGCTATGTACTATTGCTGCTCTGTACGCTGTGCGCTGTCGCTGCGCAGCTTGCTGCGTCCGCCACAGCCTCCGGCGACTGTACGGCGCTGAGCTCGGCTGGCACGACGGCTGCCGAGTTCGATTGCCCCATAGACGCGGGCGGCTCGCAGATCGAGTATCCAGCTGAGGCTGCGGAGACCGAGCCAGTGTCATGGTGCGTGCGGGCGAGGGTGCGTGGGAAACCGAATAGCTGAGCCGCCGCGCGCTGTGCGGTCGTGCAGGACGATCACCCCGTCCGCCTGGCCGTGCGCCCTCAGCTTCGGCACGCTCGCGCTCTCGTCGAGCCACGTCCTCTCGATCTACGACGTGCTGTCGGCTGACGGGGCGGAGGTCCTCATGAGGAGTGTGCCCGCGGCGGTCCGCCTGCCGCTTCTGGTCGTTGCGGGCCGGTCGGACGGCGCGGCGTCAGTGCGGATCCGGCTATCGAACGCGACGGGCGACGGCGCGACGCTGTACACCGTGGGCTTCACGTGGTCGTGCGGCGCCGCCTCAGGCTTCTGCGCGGGGCCGTGCGTGCTGCCGGCCGACTCGGGGACGCTGGAGCGGCGGGGCGAGAGCCTCCCCGCCCTCTCGACTGCCGCCTGGTGCGCCCGGCACCGCGCTCGGCCGGCGGGCGTGCTGACGCGCTGCGGAGGTCGCTGGGTCCCTCGGGGGCGGGCGTGCTCGTGCGGGTCGAGCACGCCGACCTCACCTTCGCCGATTCCCTCGAGGTGCCCCGCCCGCCCCGCGCCCAACCCGCCCCCATCTCTTCCCCTCCCACCCTCTCCCACCTCCTCCTTCACCCTCGTCCCCCTCCCGACGGCTCGGCTCCTGCGCAGCTCGCGTTCGGGGGTGTGGACGAGGAAGGCAGCCCGCTGCAAGCGCACTACATCCGCGGCCCGCTGTCCGGGGAGGGCCTCACGCCGTGCTTCGTGCACGAGCCGCTGGCGACGGAGCTGAGCGTGGCGCTGGCGACGCTCGCGTTCCAGCCGGGCGGCTTCGCGCTGCGCTACTTCGGGGGGCCCGAGGCCGACGCGCAGGCGGCGCTCGAGGCGGAGGCCGGCACGCCGGCCTGCCCCAACGTGCGCCCGACGGGAACGCCCGCCCTGCCGCCGCGCATGCCGGGGTACCCCCCGCCGGACCCCGACTGCCTGAACCTCTGGTCCAACTTCAACGACTACTACAACCTGGAGGCCGGCTACGTCCAGATCGTCAACGTCGTCAACTGCACGGCGCCCGTCGGCGCCCGCAGCGGCTCCTGCACCCTCACCAGCGCCGACTCCGGGCACGACAAGGCCGCCGTGCGCCCCGCCCCGCCGCCGGCCCCCCCTGCGCTCGCGCCCTGACCGCGTCGCGCGCAGCTGATCGTGATTGCGGCGCCGGCGGGGCCCGTCGAGGTGACCATCTCCTCCTACAACGACAACCCCGAGCTCTACGTCTGGCCGGACGTGCGCCCTGCTCAGCTCCCATCCGAGCCGCCCCCTGCCGACTCCAGCGCAGTACTATCTCCACGCGGGGTGCTCGAGGTCCAATTACTTCTACTACGGGGGCGACTGGGTCAGCCCCGGAGAATCCTCGCGCTACACGGCGGTCACGCCGACGCTCAACTCCCCCGGCAACGTCATCGTCGTCTACATGTGAGCAGCGAGCCCTCGCGCGGGCGGGTCGGTCTCGCGGGGCAGCGGTGGCGAGCGCCGGGGCGCGCGCAGGTGGAACTACCCCGACGACGCCCCCTGGCTGCCCGAGGAGCGCCTCGACCGATACGTTGTCGACTGGCGCGTAGTCGAAGCCGCGGAAGGAGGCGGGTCCACTCCGCCCGACGGTGCCGCCGCTGCAGACCGCGCTTGGCTCTGGCCCGCCGCTCTGAAACGCGGAGCAGGGACGCAGGTCCTGACGGGCTTGTCCGGCGAGTTCGGAACGTGCACGTACAGCGGCGGGCTCTGCGACGGGAGCTACGAAAGCTCGAAGACCTACACCTGGATCGTCACCGTCCCGGCCGGGTACATCGTCAGCCTGGGTGCGCCCCAAGCACGGCCCGGCGCGTGCACGAGCGCCTCTCAGTCGCTCCTCAGAATTTCTGTACTTCTACACGGAGGACGGCTATGACTACGTCAGCGTGTACGATGCCGCCGGGGCCGACCCCGCTGCTGTTGTGCGCTCCTTTGCGACCGCATTCCTGCAATCCCGCTGCCTGAACTCGCCGGCGCAGTTGCTCTCGGATCAATCGGGGTACTTGTCAACAAGCGCGCTCGTGTTCGAAAGCACGGGCCGCTCGATGACTGTCCAGCTGATCCCCGACGAGAGTGTCACCGAGAATGGCATTCACTGCCGCTACACCTCCACTTTCGTCGGGGGCGGCGACATCAGGCCGCCGGCGGACCCGGGCTGCAGCCCCTTCCTCCGCGCCCGCGCGGGGCCGCTCACGGACTGCTCGTACGGGACCGACGGCGTGACCGACACGCTGTACCCGAAGAACCAGGAGCTGACGTGGACCATCGCGCCCGCCTGCGGAGGGCCCATCGGCATCTCCTTCGAAGTCTTCGGTGCGCCCCTTGCATTGTTCTGATCGTGGTGTCTTTCACGCGGCGCTCTGACGGCGGGGGGCCGGCAGCGATCCAGCCGTTCAGCGGGGACCGCCTGCAGATATTCAGCGGAGACACGGGCGCCGTCGTTTTCTCGGAGCCGTCGCCTTTTCCCTCGCAGGCGTACTCGGGCGGCTTTACCATCCCGGCGGGCTTTTCCATCAACGCCTCGTCTGCCCTCGTTGTTTTTTCTTCGGACGGGTACGAGACGAGCGCGAAGCGGGAGCGCGGCTTCCGCATTTTTTGGTCTGCCTGCTCGATCCTTAGCGAGGCGAGCGGGAGCATCGCCCTGCGCTCCCCCTCGGACATCGCCGGAGGCTACCGTGCGCGCGCGCGCTTGCGTCCCGGCTTTGTGCCCTGCCAGACCCTCGTCGCGCCGCAGGTGACTGGGTGATCCAGCCGGGCATCGGGCCCAACCTGGTCTCCTTGGAGGGGACGGTGCTGAACCCGGCGACGGACCTGCTGCGGGTGCACGACGGGGGCGACCCCTCCTCGGCGATCATCCTGGAGACGCGGGGCCCCGGGGTGCCGGCGCGCCTGATAGCCCGCACCGCCATCTTCGTCTCCTTCGCGACGAACGTGAGCGCGGTGGACCCCGACGCCGTCGCCGCCGGCACCTGGGGCTTCTCCCTCGCCTGGGAGGGCGCCCCCGACCCCAACATCGTGACCCCCGCCCCGCCCGCCCCTCCCCCCGCTTCCCCTCTCGCCGCCCACCGCCATGCAGCTCGTCATGACGGACTTCTCCGTGGAGCGCGTCATCAGCAACAGCCTCCAGGCCTGCCCCTCGCCCCCGAACGCAGCGCTGCTCGGAGCGACGCCCTCTGACCCCCTCGCCCGCAGCTGGTCGGCCGCAGCGCGCTGGCGAACCGTCAGCTGGAGCTGACGAACGTGGCGGAGATCCGCAACGGCTCCAACGCCGCCGTCATCACCGTGGCGCCGCCCTCCTTCTTCCGCGCATCCTTCGAGGTCCTCCTCGGCGGGGGGCCCGTCCAAGCGTCCGGCAACCAGGCCGGCCGCCTCCCCTCGGGCGGCCGCACCAACGTGGACATCGAGGGCGGCGAGGGCTTCTCCTTCTCCCTCGGGGACCCCGCCCAGGCGCGCCCGGAGAACGCGACGGCGGCCGGCTTCCGGGGCGAGCTGGGCGCGAACGACGGGCTGGCGCTGGTGCTCGTGACGCACCTCTCGACGGGCTTCATGTACAACCGCTCGCTGGAGCCCGAGTACGCGCCGGCGGTCGGCCTCCGCTTCCGCGGTCGCTGGGTCTCCCTCGTGCCGGACGCCTCGCTGCGGGACAAGGTCCTCTTCCGCACCTTCTCCGTCACCGTGCGCCCCGCCGGGGCGACGTCGCTCGCGGCGCTGGTCTCGGTGGAGAAGGGCGGGGTGGCGGTGATGAAGGACGTGCTCGTCCCCGACTACCTGACCTCCACGGAGGAGCGCCACGTCGACCCTGCCTGGCGCGCCTTCCTCGCCGCCCGCATCTCCTCCGCCTTCGACCGCATGTACGGCAAGATGGTCCGCCCGCCCCGCCCCCGCCGGCCCCGCCCGTCGCGATCGCGCCCGAGGCCGGCGGGGCGCAGCTGGTGCACGCGGACAACCACTTCGTGCGGCAGCTGGCGTTCCTCCAGATCGGCGTCGTCGCCTCGGCGACGCCCCGGCACGGGCCCCGCGAGGGCGGCAACGTCGTCACCATCCGCGGCACCGCCCTCGGCCACGTCTCCGGGGAGGACATCACGCAGGTGCGACGCGCTCCCCGCCCCGCTCCCCGCGCCGCCCCGCGCCCACCGCGGCGCCCGCAGGTCCAGCTCTCGGGCGTCAACGTGACGCGGATCGTCTCGAAGAACGACACGGTGATCATCGTCGAGGCGGGGGCCTACACGCAGCAGGGCGAGTCCGAGGACTGGACGAACGTCCGCGTCTTCAGCCGCTTCTTCGGCGAGTCGGTGCTGGCCGGCGGCTACCTCTACAACCCGCTGATGGCCATCGCGTCGGTCGCCCCCGCGAACGGGCCGCGGGACGGGAGCATCGCGGGCACCTTCGTGCAGATCAACGTCTTCAACCTCGGGCTGGACCGGGACGTCGTGAGGGTCTGGTTCGGGGACGCCGAGGCCGCCATCCTGGGCGGCGAGCACGCGCAGACCAACGACTGGGTGCGGGTCGCCACGCCGGCGAACCCCCCGGGGCCCGTCCCCGTCAAGATCTTCTCGACGAGCCGGGGCCACGCCGTCCTCAACGAGAGCTACGCGTACAACGAGGCCCCCGCCATCGCCGCTTTCGCCCCGTACGCCGTGCCCCGGGGCCCCGTCTGGGGCGGGCACGCCTTCACCATCCTCGGCGAGCGGCTGGCCGACATCGGGGACGCGGCGGACCTCGCCCTCGTCCGCATCTGCAACGAGACGCTCCCGGCGGGGGCCTACGCGCAGCGCCTCGACGGGAGCGTCGAGGTGACGACGCCGGAGCAGGAGGCCGCGCGGCCCTTCGGCCTCTGCGACGTGCAGACGTGCTCGCGCCGCTACGGCTGCGCCCTCGCGCCCCTCGCCTACAGCTTCGAGGAGCCCGGCGCCGTCGAGCGGCTCGTCCCCGCGTACGGCAGCGCCCTCGCGGGGCAGCGCATCACCGTCACGGGGCGCTCGCTGGTCGACCCGGCGCGCAACCTGAGCGACTTCGCGTGCCCGGCGGGGGCCCCGAGCCCGTGCCACCCGGTCGTCTTCACGGACGGGGCGACGACGCTGGCGGTGGACGCCTCCGCCATCGAGGTCCTCTCCTCCTCCCAGTTCGTCCTCCTCACCCCGCCCAACATCGACGGCGTCTTCGCCCTCCGGTGCCGCCCCGCCGGCCCCCGCCCCCCGCCGGCCTCTCCCCGCTTCCCCGCGGCTCACGCGCCGCGCCGCCTCGCAGCGTGCAGACGCGGAGCCGGGGGCCGTACGCGAGGGCGGAGGCCTTCTCGTCGGTGACGCTGGAGGACATCGAGCCGGCGGAGGGGGCGATCGAGGGCGGGGTGAGCGTGACGGTGCGCGGCCGCCTGCCCCTCGCCGAGGAGTTCGCGATCTCCTTCTGCGGGGCCCCCATCCGCATCCTCGCCAAGGAGTTCAACGAGAGCGAGAGCCTCACGCGCGTCTCTGGCGTCACCTCCAGCGCCCGCGCCTGCAGCTCGGGGCCCGGTGCGCCCGCCCCCCGCGCCCCGCCCCGCCGGCGCCTGGTGAGGGGCGGGGGCGGGCAGTGGGGCTGGAGCTGGTGTTCGAGGGGGCGCGGGTGGAGCTGGACGCGGCGCGCGTCCCCCGCTTCCTCCTCATGGGCATCGACGCCGTCGAGCCGGCGCACGGGAGCCTCCACGGGGGCGACCTCGTCGCCGTCACGGGCACCAAGGTGGCCGCCAGCGTGGCGGACGTCCTCTGGGTCCGCATCGCCGGCGTCCCCGTCGACCCCCAGGACCTCTTCGCCTGCGAGCTCGGGCCCGACATGGTCACCACCCTCCTCCTCCTCACCCCGAGCGCCTTCCAGAGCGCCGGCTCCGGGCGCGGCGACGTCGTCGTCAGCTCCGCCGCCTTCGGGGTGAGCACGCTGAGGGCCGGCTTCACGTACAGCGGCGTGGACCGCGTGACGTGCTTCGCGGCCGACTACGGCGGCCCGCTCACGGCCGCCGCGGCGCTGGCGAACGCGACGGGGGAGGCCTGCGAGGGGCCGACCTCGGGGGGGACCTTCATGCTCCTCTGGGGGTCCCACCTGCTGCACGGGCCCCCGCTCGGCATGCAGGTCTTCGTCGACACCGCGCCGGCGCAAGTTCTCGGCTGGTCCGAGGCGAACCGCACCGCCCTCATCCCGATGAGCAGCGGGGCGGAGGTGCCGGCGGACCGTGCTCTGGTCTTTGTGGTGCGGACGGGCCCCGGCAGCGACACGGGCTCCTTCCCCCTCGTGGTGATCTCGGGGAACGAGCTCGAGATGAGCCGCCCGCCCGTCGACTTCACCTACTGGCAGCCCCTCGTCCCCGCCCCGCTCCCCGGCGGCGGCTCTGCGGCGGCCGTCTGCCGCTGGGGCGGCAACGGGGGGCACGGGGCCGGGGACGGGTGCGACTGCGGGGCGGGCTGCTACGACCCCGACTGCGGGGCCATGCCCGACGCCGTCGCCTCGGGCGCCGAGGGCCTCTACCCCGACGGCACGCCCGCCTACTGCCCGCTGCAGGCCCCCGCGGCGGCCGAGGCGGCGGCGGCGCTCTTCGTGGGGGCCTTCGCGGCGCCGGCGGGGGCCGGGGCGGGGGCGGGGCGGCCCGGGTCGTACGCGGCCCCGGTGAAGAGCCTGGACGCCGCCTTCGAGGCCTTCGAGAAGGGGCGCAACGGGAGCGTCGAGGTCGTCCTCATGCCGGGCCGCCTCCTCGCCCTCCCCCAGGCGGACGGCGGCCGGGAGGGCACGAACGCCAACATCCTCTTCCGCCTGCCGGGGGACCTCCCCGCGGGGGCGAACGTGACGTGGCGGGGCCTCTCGGGGGCGGCCTACTCGATCGTGGACTCGGGGGCGCGGGGCCGGGTGGTGGCGGTCGACCTCGGCGACTTCGCGGGCACCTTCGTCGTCCGCGACCTCTCCTTCGCCAACGCCCGCTCCTCCGAGCGCGAGGGCGGCGCCCTCCTCGTCTTCAGCAGCGCCCCCGCCCCGCGCGCCCGCGTCCTCGTCGAGCGCGTCCGCTTCACCAACTGCACCCTCGCCCCCGCCGCGGCCGGCGGCGGCGGGGGCGGCGGGGCGCTCGCGGTGCGCAACGTGGCCGAGCTGACGGTGCGCGACTGCGCCTTCGCCGGCAACTCGTTCGCCCCGGCCGCCCCGGCCCCCGGCGAGCTGCCGCCGGCCGGGGGCGGCTCGCTGTACGCCGCCGGCGTGGCGCGGGTGCGGATCGAGGGGACGAGCTTCGCGGGGGACGGGAGCGCGCTGCACGGGGGCAGCATCGCGGTGGTCAACGCCAGCGAGGTCGCCCTCGTCGGCGTCAGCGTGAGCGGCGCCTCGGCGGCGCTTGGCTCGGGCGGGGCCGTCTTCGTGGCCGGCCTCACTGGCTCCTTCACCCTCCGCGACTCGCTCGTGCGCGCCTGCTCCTCCGCCGCCGGCGCCGCCGTGGACGTCGCGGCGGCCCCCGGGGGCATGCAGCGCGCCGCCGTCGAGTCGAGCGTCTTCGAGGGGAGCGCCGGCGGGGGCCTCGCCCTCGCCGGGGCCGCCGACGTCGCCCTCGCGGCCCTCTCCTTCGACTCGGCCTCCCCGGCGGCCGCCGGCTGTGTCGCCATCGCCGACCTCGCCGGCGCCCTCGCCGTCTCGGGCTCCAACTTCTCCCGCTGCGTCGCCCCCGCCCTGCGCGGCCCCGCCGCCGCCGCCTTCGCCGTGGCGGCGCGCCCGGCGGCCGGCCCCCTCGCCTTCGACCGCCTCGCCTTCGCCGACGCCGGCGGCCCGCTCGCCCTCTCCGGGGCGCCCGCGTGAGCCTCGCCCGCGCCTCCTTCGACGGCAGCGCCGGCGGCTGCCTCGCCGTCCGCTCCCTCGGCGCCTCCCTTGCCCTCTCCGCCTCCAACTTCTCCCGCTGCGTCCTCCCCGGGCCCGCCGCCGCGTCGGGGGCGCCCGTGGCGGCGGTGCTGGTCGAGGGGCGGGCGCCGGGGGCCGAGTCGGTGACGCTGGCGGGGTGCGTCTCGAGGAGCCCGGCGGGGCGCTGGAGGTGGCCGGCGCGGCGGAGGTCGACCTCGCCGGCGTCGCCGTCGCCAGCGCGCGCGCCAACGCGAGCGCCGCCGGCGGCATCGCCCTCACGCGCCTCGCCCGCCGCCTCAGCCTCCGCGACGTCAACTGCACCCGCTGCCTCGCCCGCGACCGCCGCGGCTCCTACCCGGAGGCGGCCCGGGGGCGCTCTTCGCGGCGGGCCCGAGGGCGCCGCCTCGCTCGAGGTGGTGGCGGAGGGGGTGCGCATGGTGGCCTGCGCGGGGGGCGCCGCCTCGCTCCACGCCCTCCGCTCCGCCTCCCTCCGCGCCCTCGCCGTCGAGAACGAGCCCGGCGACCCCGCCGCCGCCGGCGGCCTCGCCGTCTCCGGCCTCGCGGGGCCCCTGACCGCGCGCGACGTCACCCTCACGCGGGCCTCCTCGGCCGCGGCGCCGGCCTCGTTCGGGGCGCTGGCGGTGCGGGGCGCGGCGGGCGGGCGGGCGGGGCGGTCGTGCTGGAGGGGCTCCGCGTGGAGGGGACGACGCTGGCCGCCAAGCTCCCCGCCTTCCCCCGCGGCGGCGCCGTCTCCGTCGTCGCCGCCGCCTCGCTCGCCGTGCGCGACTCGCGGTTCGCGGGGAACGGGGCGGGGGCGGCGGGGGCCTCGGGCGGGGCGCTGCACGCGTCGGACGTGGCCGGCGAGGTGCGCCTCGAGGGGTGCGCCTTCGAGGGGGACGCGGCGGCCGGCGACGGCGGCAGCGTCGCCCTCGAGGCCGTCGCCTCCGTCCTCCTCCGCTCCGTCTCCGTCGCCGGCAGCCGCGCCCTCGGCGGCAACGGCGGCTGCCTCTCCGTGGCCGGCCTCGGGGGCCCCCTCGTCGCCGAGGACCTCGAGCTCGCCGCCTGCAACGCCACCGGCACCCCCGACGCCGGCGGCGGCGCCGGCGGCTGCCTCGCCCTCCTCGGCGCCCACCGCAACGCCTCCGCCGCCTTCCGCGCCGCCCGCTTCTCGGGCTGCGCCGCCGCGGCGAGCGCCGAGTGGGCGGGCCTCGCCGGGGGCGGCGCGGCGCTGCTGGCTGAGCTCGGCGCCGCCGCCTTCGAGGGGTGCGAGTTCGTGGGGAACGCCGACCGCGGGCAGGCGCTGAAGGAGATGCCGGCGCCGCGCACCGAGGGCGGGGGCGCCCTCCTCGCCGCCTCCCTCGACCGCCTCCTCGTCGCGGGGTCGCGCTTCGAGGGCAACTCGGCGCTCGTCAAGGGCGGCGCCGTCGCCGCCGTGCAGGTCGCCGACGCCGCCCTCCGCCTCTGCGCCTTTGAGCGCAACGCCGCCGACAACGACAACGGCGGCGCGCCCTTCCCGAGCCTCGGCGGGGGCGGCGCCGTGAGCTACGAGGGGAAGGAGGGGCCGGGCTGGACTCTCCGCGTGGAGAACTCGAGCTTCGCGGGGAACGTGGAGGTGCAGTCCGGGGGCGGCCAGATGCGGGGCGGGGGGGCGGTCTGGGCGGAGAAGGCCTCCCTGGTGGCCGTCCGGGGCTCCTCGTTCGCGGCGAACGCGGGGCAGCGGGGCGGGGCCCTCTCCGTGGGCGCCCAGGCCCTCGTCGTGGAGGAGTGCTCCTTCGCGGGCAACGGCTGGCCGGCCGACGACGAGGCGGGGCGCACGACGGAGGGTGGCGCCATCGACGCCCGCCTCTCGGGCCCCGCCACCTCCCTCGTTGCCCGCACCTCCTTCACCAAGAACTCGGGCGCCAAGGGCGGCGCCGCGCGGCTGGCGACGGACGGGGCGGTGGCGGCGCCGGCGCGGATGGAGTCGGTCTCGTTCGTGGGCAACGCGGCGGGGGCCTCGGGCGGGGCGCTCGTCGTCTCGCAGCTCGACCTCGCCGCCTCGGGGGTGACCTTCCGGGGCAACTCGGCGGGGCAGGCCGCCGGCGCCCTCCTCGTCGACGCCGAGCGCCGCTGCACCATCCGCTTCGCCGGGGCGAGCTTCACGCGCAACGAGGCGCAGGACGGGGGCGCCGTCGCCCTCGTCACCTCCGTCGCCGACGTCCGGCTGGAGATCACGTCGGCCTCGTTCGCGCTGAACGAGGCGAAGAACAACGGGGGGGCGCTGCTCAAGGAGAACGGGGAGCTGCTCGTGCGCGCGTGCGCCTTCGAGTCGAACCGCGCCCTCTCCGCCGGCGGCGCCCTCTACCTCACCGACAACGTCGGCTGGGCCCGCCTCGAGAACTCCTCCCTCACCGCCAACACCGCCACCGAGAACGGCGGGGCCCTCGCCGCCGTGCTCCGCGCCGCCCCCGCCCTCGTCGGCTGCCTCCTCCGCAGGAACGTCGCACAGGCCAACGTGCGCCCCCGCGCCCCGCCGCTGTGGCGCCGCCTGACGCGACGGGGGCGGGGGGGGGGCAGGGCGGGGCGCTGTGGTGCATGAAGTCGTCGGCGTGCAGCCTCACCGCGAGCTCCGTCGAGTCGGGCTCCGCCGACCGCGGCGGCGCCGTCTTCGTCGACCAGGCCCGCCCCCGTCCCCGCCCCCCTCTCGCCCCCGCGGCCACGGCGGGGGCTGAGGGGGGCGCAGGACGCGAACCTGGCGCTGGAGGGCGTCTCCCTCTCCCGCAACGTCGCCGAGGCGGGGGGCGGGGCGATCCTCGCCGGCACCCGCGCCCGCCTCGCCATCCGCGGGGGCGCCGTCTCGGGGAACCAGGCGGCGCGCGGGGGCGGCATCCTCCTCGAGGGCGAGGCGGCGGCCGTGCTGAACGGGACGGCGGTGACGGTGAACCTGGCGGCGAGCCGCGGCAAGGAGGCCCGCCCCGACGGCACCGGCGGCGGCATCGCAGCCGCCTCCAACTCCTCCTGCACCCTCCTTCCCGGCACCCTCGTCACCTCCAACCGCGCCGACGCCGGCGCCGGCGTCGCCGTCCTCAACACGGCGCGCTTCACGGCGGGGGTGGAGGAGGCGGGCGGGGGCCGGCGGCGGGCGCTGCTGCAGTCGGCGAACGGGACGGGGGCGTCGCCCGCCGTCGGGGGCGAGGTGGTGCTCATCGGGTTCAACGTGGCGACGGGGAACGGGGCGGGGCTGCTGCAGACGGGCGGGACGGTGCGGCTGCTGCGGGGCGTGCAGCTGGCGGAGAACACGGCGGGGGGGCGCGGCGGGGGCTTCTTCTACGAGGCGGGCACCCTCGCCCTCGCGGGGGCGCAGATCAGCAAGAACCAGGCGACGGACGGGGCGGGGGCCTACGTCCGCCCCGCCAGCTGCGAGGCCATCAGCATCCGCGCCGTCGCCGTCCAGAACAACGTCGCCACGGGCGGCGGCGGTGCGCCCCCGCCCCCCCGCCCCCCGCCCCCTCGCTCCCGGGCGCCTCGGGCCGAACGGTGCGCGGGGCGGCGCAGGGGCCTTCTTCGTGGACGCGAAGGACCCTGCGGCCTGCGCGCCCTTCGCCTCCCTCGCCGCCGGGCCTTCCGAGTACTTCACGAGCCTCGAGGGCAACCGCGGCCGCTTCGGCGGGGGCATCGCGGCGGTGCCGCGGCGGGTGGTCCTCTTCGGGCCGCGCAACGCGACGCCGCCGCACAACGAGACGACGCCGGCCTCGCGCATGCCGCTCTACTACAAGGTCGAGCTGCGCGACAGCTTCAACCAGATCGTCCGCACCGCCACCGGCGCCGTCGTCGCCGTCACCGCCACCGGCAACGCCAGCGTCGGTGCGGCGCGGCAGTGCCGGGGGGCGGGGCGGTGGGGTGAGCGGGGGCGGGGGGCAGCGGGGACGGCGCAGATGGCGACGGTGGAGGGCGTCGCCGAGTTCAAGGACCTCCAGGCGCCCCCGCCCCCTCCGCCAGCGCGCTCCAGGCCGCCCCCGCGGGGCTGACGGGCGCGGGACGGGCCGGCAGGTGATCGCTCAGCCCGGCGTGACGGCGGAGATTGTCTTCACGGCGACCTTCCCCGACGGGAGCCTCCTCACCGCCTCCACGACCCTCCCCCTCCGCCACTGCATGCGCGGCGAGGTCCTCGAGGAGAACAAGGCCCGCCCGCCCCGCCCCGCCCCGCCCCGCCTCTCCCGCGCGACCCCTGAGGCCCTCCCTTCGCCCGCAGGCGTACTGCCCGACCTGCTCCTACTGCCGGTGGGCGCGGTTGGCTGCGGGCGCGCGCCCTTTGCCTCACGGGGCCCCGCCTCGCAGGCTGTGCCCGCCGGGGACGTACAGCCTGGAGGACAGGGACTTCAGGGGGAAGGAGTGCCGCCCGTGCCCCGCCGGCGCCAACTGCCTCTTCGGCGGCAGCGACGTGCGCCCGCAGAGGGGCTACTGGCAGAGCCCGGTGCGCGGGGCCGTCCCCCCTGCGCGCGGCGCCCGGCGCGCGTGACGGGGCCGGCAGTACGACCCGCACAAGTTCATCGAGTGCGTGAACAAGGCGTGCCTGTCGGACTACGCGGAGGGCGTCCTCAACGCGACGCGCGCCGCGGACCTCGTCGCGGCGAACCTCACCAACGCCCAGTTCTTTGCCCTCGCTAGGCCCTGCGCCTTCGGCTACGAGGGGAACCTCTGCGCCGTCTGCGTCGAGGGCTACGGCCGGCGCTCGGACTACGACTGCCAGACGTGCCCCGAGCCGACCCTCTCCCGCCTCATCGCCGTCCTCGTCGTCCTCTTCCTCATCGTGCGCCGCCTCGGGGGGCGTGGGGGCGGGGCGGGGCGAGTGTGAGTGGCGGGGCGGCGCCGGGGCGCAGCTCGTGGCGTCGTTCATGATCCGCAAGCACATCAAGTCCTTCTCGAAGAGCATCAAGGAGGAGCGGGGCGGCATCCTCGTCAAAATTTTCACAGATTACCTCCAGATCGTCTCCATGGCCAAGGGCTTCCAGATCCGCTGGCCCGGCGTCGTCAAGGACATGCTCGACGTCCAGACCTCCGTCGCCTCCCCCCTGTCCGCCCGCCCCCCGCCCCCGCCCCGCCCCCACCCCATCCACGGCCCCCGGCGCTGATCATGATCATGAGCAGGGACTCGATGCTTTCGTTAGATTGCATGTGCTCAATCATCCCGGCCCCCCACCGTGGGCTTCGCGTTAAGCTATCCTTCGCGTTAACTATCGCGTAACAGGTTCGACCTCAACACGTCAGCGTTTTCCCGGGTTATTCGCCCCTTCTACGCCCGGGTCGTCGGATTCGTCTCCATCCCCCTCCTCTGCGTCCTCCTCCCCGCCGCCATCCTCGTCGCCCAGCCGGCCTGGCACCGCCTGCAGTGCTGGCGCAGGGGCCGCGCCCCCTCGGAGGCGGAGACGGCCAAGGCCCACTCGCACGCCCGCGACAACTACTACGTCTCCGTCGTCGTCACCCTCTACCTCATCCACCCCCAGATCACCCAGAAGATGTTTAAAGTTTATCCCCTGCCGGCCCCGCCCCTCCCCCGCCCCCGCCCCGGCCTGACGCGCGCGGCCGGCGCGCGGCAGCTCTTCTCGTGCCGGGACCTGGGCGGGGGCGCGTCGTTCCTCCAGCAGGATATGAGTAATCCCTTTGTCGAGTGCTCTTCTTGCGGTGGAGTGACGCGCGGGGGCAGAGGTGGACTGCAACACGCTGGAGTTCAAGGTGTGGCAGTGGGGCCTGGGGGCCCCCGCCATCGTCGTCTACGGCTTCGGCATCCCCCTCGGCACCTTCTTCATCCTCTTCAGGTCCGCACGCCTCGCTCGGGGCCCCCAGCCGCGCACTCGTCGCCCCTGGCTCCGAACTCGGGGTCGCCTGGCGCCCCCGTGGGGCGTGCGGGGGCCTGAGGGGCGCCCCCCGCAGGAACCGCAACCGCCTGAACGACCCCGCCATCAAGCGCAAG
This sequence comes from Cyanophora paradoxa, assembly GCA_004431415.1. Taxonomy (NCBI): domain Eukaryota; class Glaucocystophyceae; order Cyanophorales; family Cyanophoraceae; genus Cyanophora; species Cyanophora paradoxa. The sequence continues at coordinate 52,787 of QPMI01000170.1, read as the reverse complement.
TTCTCCTTCCTCTACAGAGGTGCCCCCTTCCCCCCCCCCCCCCCCCCCCCCCCCCGAGGGCCGCCCGCCCGCGCCCCGGGTGGCGAGGCGGGGGCGGGGCGGTGCAGGGTACGAGCAGCGGTGCTGGTACTGGGAGATCGTCGTCATCATCCGCAAGCTGCTCATCGCGCTGGTCGTGTCCGTGCTGGACGGAAGGCCGCAGATCCAGGGCCTCATCGGCCTCGGCATCCTCCTCGCCGGTGCCCCGCCCCCGCGCCCCCCGGCGCCCCCGCGGGGCCGGGGCTGAGGGGGCGGGGCGGGGGCAGCGATGGTGCTGAACCTGAAGCTGGCGCCGTGGGACAGCGACCTGCTCGACGTCGTCGACCTCTGCGCCATCGTCGTCTCCACGTCCGCCCCCTCGCCCCCCCGCCCCCCGCCGACCCCTCTGATGCCCGCTGCCTCGCAAAGAACAACCGTCTACGCCGGACTGTTCTTCGTCCGCCCCCTCGCCCCCCCGCCCCCCGCCGACCCCTCTGATGCCCGCTGCCTGGCAGTACAACCGCGACTTCCTCGACCGCGTCGACGAGGACGTCATCACATACACGCTGATCGTTTTGAATGTGCGCTGCCCCGGCCCCCCTCCTCGCCCTCCGGGGGCGGGGAGGCGAGCGGGGTGCGGGCAGGTGCTGTTCATCGCGCTCTTCCTGTTCGTGTACTTCCGGGAGTGGGCGGTGAAGATCGTGGCGAGCCTCGCCGCGCGGCACCCCGGCGTCGCCCGCTGGCGCGACGACCTCCTCGCCCGATTCGAGTGCGCCCCCCCCGCCCCGCCCCGCGGCGCGTGGCGGGGGCCGAGGGGGCGGGCAGGGAGGTGAAGCGGCGGTACGAGATCGTGGAGAAGCTCGACGAGCTGCTGAGCGGGGCGAACGACGGGCGAGACGCCATCCTCACGCACCGCTCCGGCAAGACCGACCTCGACCGCTTCGCGGCGCGCGAGGCGGCCCTCGCCCGGCGCCGCTCCGCCGACGAGAAGGAGGCGGCGCTGGGGCTCGCGGGGCGCAGCCGGCGCGGCTCCAGCGCCAGCTGGCTGGGCCCCGTGAGCCCCGCCGAGACCGACTTCACCAGCGCCGACGGCTCCGCCCACGGCCCGGCCCTCCTCCACGTCGGCCCCGCCCCGGCCAGCAGCGACCGCCCCGACGGCGACGGCGAGGGCGAGGGGGCGGGGGAGGGGTCGGAGAGCGAGGAGTCGGGGGGCACGCGGCGGCCCATCCACTCCGCCCTCGACCCGCCCCTCTCCTCCCTCTCCAGCGCCAGCGCCGAGGAGGCCGCCAGCGCCGCCCCCGTGGACTTCGCGGATCAGGCCTTCGCCCGCGTCGCCCCGCTCTGGGCGATGGGCGAGGCGGGGCCGGCCCCGGCCCCGCGCGAGGCCTCGGGGTCCCCCGGCAGCTGCCGCCCCTCATCGTCCCCGCGGCGCGCTTCGCGCCGATCGGCGGGGCTGGGGCGGGGCGGCGGCGGGCGTCGTGGAGCGCCGTGGCGGGGGTGGCGGGCGGGGCGGGCCCCGGGCCGGGGAGGACGACGCCGACCTCGAGCTCGCCCGCCGCGAGGCCGACGCTGCAGCGGCGGCGGCGCGCGGCGGCGAGGCCCCGGCGGGGGCGGCGCGGCAGCGGCGCCGGCCCGTGGCGACGGCGGCGGTGCGGGCGCGGAGCGAGCTGGCGGCCGGCGGGGCGGGCACGCCCGAGCCCGGCACGGATCGCGGCGGGGGCTCGGGGAAGCGCGCCCCCCTCGAGGCCGGGCCCTGGGCCGCCATTTCCGCCCCCGAGCGCCAGGAGGCGGCCGGTACCCCGCCGGCCCCCTCGCCCCGCCCCGCCCACGCCCCGCTCCCCGGCGCCATTTCCGGCGGGCCCGCCTAGCTATGGCGGCTTTCGCGCCCTGCCTTCTGCTGAATTTGCGTTTCTGATTTTCACTTTTGCTTTCATTTGCGTTCCTAGTCGTCCATGTAGGGAGCGGGCCTCCAATCGCGCAGTGCCACGCCGCTCGAGCCCCTGTAGCTACGCCGTGTACAGTTTCAGTTCTGTGAGTACGTAACTACCTATACCTGTATAGTTGTTCTCTTGCTAATAAACTACGTACATAGTTGTTTGAATGGAAAAATTAAATTGAAACTAGTGCTAGAGTAAAGATTGAATACGGTATGCCGCGGGGCCCTTATGCGCGCAGTGCCATATGCTCGATTATAATGGCCTCCGAGACTCCGAAATTAAACTTGGAGTGATTCCGAACTTCGGAAGTTCAAAGACATCGAAGGCCCGGCGCCGCAGGTTCAGAACTTGGCAAGTCACTGAGTCCGACGGTCGTGCGTAAGGAGCTGTTTCCGACGGTGATCATGATCCAGCGCTTCAAGCCTCAGCGGCTGCCAAGCTGCACCGTGGCACGACCGTCGAAGATTTCCATGAAGGGCCGCCGGGGGGACTCATGATTAGTGTGGGGCCCGGCGCCTCATGGCATGCCCGGCCCCGCAGGCAGATGGGGCAGTGATCGTGAATCCCGACAAGACCGTCGACGTCGGACCCACGTGCACCCTCCAAACCCACTTAGGCAGGCCCTGCGGCCGTCGGAGCGATCAAGTTGGAGTATCGGAAGGCCGGTGACTAAGTGAAAGGCCTTGAAAGAACTCTTGCTTTCGCGCGCTGGGCGGCGCACATGGGCCCGGGCGGGGGGCTAGCGGGCGGTGAGGGAGCCGCGGGGGGCGGCGGGCTCGGGGGCGGCCCCGGTGATCTCGCGGAGGATGCGGCTCCACTCGCGCTCGTAGGCGTCGCACTGCGCCGCCGCCTCGCGCTCGCGCAGGAGCGAGGCGCGCAGCTCCTGCAGCGCCTCGTCCCGCTCCGCCCGCACCGCCGCCAGCTCCGCCCGCGTGCGCTCCAGCTCCGCCCGCAGCGCCCCCGCATCCTCCCCGCCCCGCCCCGGGCGACGCCGCCGCCGATGCCCCGCCGCCGGGGCGCAGGGAGGAGGGCTGGCGACAGGGCCAGGCGCAGGCGCAGGGGTAGAGGCGGGAGCAGAGGCGGGGGCGGGTGCCGGTGCGGGTTGGGGGTGAGAGAAGGGGCTGGGCCGGGGGCGGGGGCGGGGGCGGGGGCGGGGCGGGGCGGCCGGGTGCGGGGCGGCGGGGGCGGCAGCGGGGAGCTTGAGGCGGGGCACGAAGGGGGCGGCCTTGGCGTGGGCGAGGGTCAGCTTGAAGGCCGCCGAGGCCTCCTCCGCCCCCGCCCCGCCCGCCCCGCCGGCCTCCCCGCCCCACTCCCCGCCCCGATGCGGGCGAGGGCAAGGGGAGGGATGAGGGGCCGCGCGGGGCCGGGGCGGGCTGGGGCGGGGGCGGGGGCGGGGGCGGGGGCGCGCGGGCTGCCCTCGCTGCTGCCCGAGGGGAAAAGAAGGGGCGGCCGGCGGCGCGGGCCTCCGGAACGCCGCCCCGGCCCCGGCGCTCGCCGGGCGAGAGGCCGCCGAGCGGCAGCCGCGGCACGCCCGCCCGCGCGGGGCTCGCGGCGGCCCCGGGGAGAAGGGCGCGGGGCGGGGCGGGGCGCGGAGCGGGGGCGGCGGGGGAGGAGTGCTGGTCGGGGGCGCGCGGGGTGGCGGGGGCGGGGTGGGGGTGGCGCGGGTGGCGAGGGAGGGCGGCGGGGCGTGTGGGCGGCCTCGGGGGCCTCCCGCGGGGTCATCATGCTCTCGATCTCGCGGAGGATCTTCGCCGGCGTCCCCCGCTCCTCCGGCCGCACCGGGCACTCCTTCTGCAGGTGCGGCCCCCCGCACCCGAAGCACCCGACCTCTGCCCCGCAGCGCCTCAGCGCGTGGCGGCGGGGGCGGGCGGGGCGGGCGGGGCGGGCCGAGGCGCATGCGGGCGGAGCGGTAGAGCCAGGCGTCGGGGTCCTCGACCTGGGAGACGGCCCCGTTGCGCGCGTCCCCGTTCTCGAGCGCCCCCGTGAAGCGCCCCAGCAGGTCCAGCGCCACCGATGGCGTCAGCCGCCTGCGCCCCGCCCCCTCAGCCCCCCGCCGGGCGCGGCCGGGGGCGCGGCCGGGGCGCGCTTGACGATTTCGGTGGTCTTCTCGGAGAGCTCGACCTTGCGGGGGTAGGCGCCCCAGCTCTCGCGGCAGCTGATCGAGAAGAGCTGCAGCTCCACGCGCCCCGCCAGACGCTCGTCCACTGCGCCCCGCCCCCTCGCGCCCCGCCGGCACGCGCGCACGAGCCGCGGCGCCGGCGCGCTGCGCACCGGGGCCGCGCGCCGAGTCGAGGGCCTCGGGGGACGGCTCCGGGTCCGACTTGAGGCGCAGGTTCTGCTGCGGGTTGCACTTCCCGCGCTTGATCCGGTCCAGCAGGTCCGACAGGTACCGAGCCGGATTCGTGATGTTCGCCGAGCGCTCTGCGGCGGCGTGAGCCGGCGGTTGTCGGCCGCAGGGTTGCCCGGCCTGCTCACCGATAGCGTACTCGAGGACCCGGAGCGCGTCCGCCGGGTCCATCGCGCGCAGGATTGCGAGATCCCTTTCTCTGTGTCCGCGAGGCGTGACGAGAGCCCGCTCATCGGAGATTTGGGAGCTGAGCCCAAGAAACTGAGCCAGCCTAGCACAGCATCAGCAAGCAGCAGAGCAGTACAGCGGAAGCCACGCAGACCTGTCTCGAACCATCGGCGAGAGCGCCGCCATTGTCGGAGGTAGCTGAGGCTCCGCAGCGCGTGTTCGAGCCTGGAGACGATGTTCCCGGGAGGCCGAATCGCCCTAGCTTATCTCATTCGCCAGCGGCGACGCTACGCCGTCGCACGCATGCGCGATGTACGCTGCAGGCTGCAGCAAGCTCTATCACTGCCGTCCGGGTATACCCCCCCACCCTTCGGCGAACAAACGAAGAATGGCGGCACCACCGACGCGCGCGCGGATACTTTCGCTGTACAAGAATCTTCTGTATCACGGGCGGTGCGAAAACGCTGGGTAGCGCGCTGTAGCTCGCCTTAGCGCGCAGGCGCTCACGCGCATCGTGCGCCGCAGGATGTACTCGATGCCAGAGATGGCGAAGAAGACGATCCGCAGCGAGTTCAGAAAGAACGCCGGCGAAACGGACGCGGCGAAGCTGCGGGTGCGCAGCGCCTCGCAGAGACGGCTAGATCTTCGTTCTGCGCCGCCTTCGCCAAGACGCATAGATTGCCTGGGCCGCGCGCTCACGCTCCGCCGCGCGTCGGCGCCTGTGGACCGCTCGCTCACACGTCGCGCGCTTCAGGAGCTCGTCGCCGAGGGCGAGTCGAAGCTCCGCTTCCTGCGCATGGTGACTCCCAAGGTGCGGAGGGCGGACGCCTACAAGACGGCGGAGGAGGAGGGGGCGGCGGACGAGGCGACGAGCGACGGATCGGCGACGTTCGTGATACGGGACGGGAAGCTGGTGCGGGGCAGCGCGCAGACGGGGCGCGACGGGCAGCCGCTGGCGAAGGACCAGTTCCTGCACCCGACGGACGTGGCGCGCTTCCACCGGCAGGTCGCCAAGGCCCGGCGCCTCGGCATGGTCTAGCCCCGCGCCCCGCGGCAGCAAGGTAGCTTGGCAGACTAGGGGATCGCGTTTGTACAGAGGGAATCTCGCGGATGCAGGCTAGTGGGGGGGCGAGTCGTGGGGGTCGAGGTGGGGCCGCAGGGAGCGGTGGGCGTGGGGGGCGGGGCCGTTGGGGTTCGGGGGCATGGCGCCGGCGAGGGGCGGCGGGCCCCCGTGGCCGTTGGGCGACGAGGCCGCCGAGGAGTCCGAGGGGGTCCGAGGCGGGACGCGGCGCGGGAGGGAGGTGGCGGAGGAAGCGGGTGCGATGTGGGGCGCCCCGGCGGGGGTGGCGGGGGGCGCGGGCCCCTTCTTGAGGGGGTTCTGGCGCTTGCGGAGGTTCCAGTGGAGGCAGCCGGCGAGCGACTCGAACCAGTCCGTCGTCTCGTCCTGCTTGCAGAACGCTGCGGGGTCGGCGTCAGCGGGGCTCTTGCGTCTGCGAGCGAGGGCGCGGGGGGAGTTGGGGGGGGGGGGGGGGCACGGGGGGGGGGGTAGGCGGAGGCGCGGACGAGGACGGCGTCGGCGGGGCGGAGCTCGTGGCGCTCGCGGCCGTCGAAGGAGGCCCACGCCGACGCCCGCGAGTCCCGCGGCACCTGGATCCGGCTGCCCCCGCCTCGCCCCGGCTCCCCCGGCCCGGCCCGGCGCGGGGCGGGGCAGGCGCACATCTCAATGTAATCAGGGAAGAGAATGGGGCGGCTCGCGAGGATGTGGGGGCAGATGGGGGTGAAGAGGATGCCGGGGACGGCGGGGTGGACCATGGAGCCGCCGGCAGAGAGGGAGTAGGCGGTCGAGCCCGTCGGCGTCGCGACGATGACGCTGGGCGGGCGGTCAGGGGCGGGTCGGCGGGGCGGGGGCCGGGGGGGCGGGGAGGGCGGGGGGGACCCGTCGGCCTGGACGGTGGTGACGTGGAGGCCGTCGCAGATGACGTCGAGGGCGGAGACGAAGGGGGAGGTGCCGCGGTCCACCACCATCTCGTTCATCACCGTGAACACCTGCGGGCCGTCCTGCCAGTCCCCCTCCTCCCCCTCCGCGCCAGCCTCCTCCGCCCGCTCGATGCGGCACGCCAGCCGCATGCGCAGCGCGACGAAGAAGTCGCCTGCGGGGGGGTCGGGCGGGGGCCGGGGGCCGGGGCCGGGGGCGGGGCGGGGCACCGCGGAGGGCGGCGCTGATGGTGGACGCGAAGTCGTGGACGTCGAAGTTCATGAGGAAGCCGAGGCTCCCCATGTGGAACGCCAGCACGGGCGGCATCGGCCCGTTCCCGAACAGCGAGTTCGCGTGCAGCAGCGTCCCGTCGCCCCCCACGCAGATGATCAGGTCGATGCACCGCAGCTTCTGCTTGTCTGCGCCCCGCCACCTGCGCGTGAGCCTCGCAGCGGGCGCCGGCGCGGCGCGCAGGCGGGCGCGGGGCGCGGGCGGGCCGTTGTCGTAGGGGATAATGCGGGCATTGTCGGGGAGCTGCGCGTACACCGCCGGCTCCATCACCGTCGAGACGCCCTGCTCCTGCAGCCAGCTGCCCATCTCGGCGACGACGGTGAGGATCTCGGGGTCGTTGATCTTGCAGATGAGGAGCACGTTCGAGGGCGGCTGCTCCCACTCCAGCCTCACGTAGTCCTTCGGCGCCGGCCGCCGGATCTCCCCACACGGGAAGCTCTGCAAGCCCGGTCGCGCGTGAGGGCGCGCGGGGCGCGCCGAGAGCTCGCTCCCACCTGCGGGCCCATGTGGCTCTTCCGGTGGAGCGTGAGCCCGACTCGCCCGTAAGGGCACGGCGATGCGTGCCCCGGATCGGCGGGGGCCGGCTTAGAAGGCGGCGGTCGCAGGAATTCGGGCTTGATGGACCGCTGGCTGCTGGCGCTGGACTGTCGGCCGACGACCTTCCGCGGGGACGCGACCTCGAGCTTGAGAGCGCCGGCGACGGCGCCCTCTAGCTCCGACACAGGCGAGGGCGGAGCGTTCGGCGCCGGAACGGACGACAACGAGTACGCGGAACTCAGGAGCCGCTCGTCGTCTCCGCATCTTCTTGACGTACTCCCCGTGCGTTCGAGTCCGCCATAATTGTTGTACGTGAACGGAGGCGCCGGAGACAGGCCGGTTCCTGAGCCAATCCTGTCCAGCCGATCCATGTCTCCGATCGCGAGGCGGTCTACATCATTCACCGGCGCCGCCACCGTGTCTAGCTCGAGCTCCTCGTCCATGACTTTCAATGGGCGTCTACCCCCCTTGAGAGAGACTCTACCCGTCTAGGGAGAAGCGCAGTCAAGCCGCGTGAGAACCGCGTCAGAACACTCAGCGAGGACACTCGGAGTGGGCAGAGTGAGCTATCAGCTCTCGGCCATGCCCGCGCGTAGTCTGCGAAGGTGTCGACGTAGATAGCCGGGCCGAACCCCGCAGGGCCAGCAGTGTAGGCTAGCTCCTGACGGCCTCTACAGCCGCCTGGGGGATCGGCTAGCGCCGGGCGGCTTGCGACCAAAACGGGCTCGCAGAGTCGGAGGCCAGCCGCCGGGGCAGCGATGCCGCTCCTGGCCGGGAAGCCAGCCTCAATGACCCTCAGCGTGACTTCAAACGAGCCCTCCCTCAAATGGAGCCACAGGCAGGCGATGAAGATGAGCCTCTGGCAGGAGATGATGACCGCGCTTGACCCGAAGGAGGAGCCGACGGGCAAGGAGCTGCGGCGCGTGCAGTCTGAGATGCTTCCGAAGGTCCCACAGGGCCCCGCAGTCGGCGCGCCGACGGCCGTCGTGGAGAAGCGCGCGTGGCGCCTCAAGGCCAGCGGCAGCGTTGGCCTCGTCCGCTCCGCCGAGTCGCTCAAGCGCCTTCCCCGGGGCGCCTCCCCGCGCCAGGGATCGCCCCGCCGCGGCTCCCCGCGGCGCTCGCCGCGGCGCGGGGAGGCGACGCCGCCGCTGTCGCCGCGGGGCGGGGAGGGGCCGACGACGCAGGGGCGCATCCTGCTGGCGTGGACGCCGCTGGCGGGCGGGGCCGGCGGCAGGCGGGCCTGCCGCGGGTCTCGGCGCGCGGGGCGACGGAGGAGACGACGCCCTTCTCGGGGGGCCAGGACCAGGGGACCCGGGGTGGCGGCGCTGGCGGCGCGGTGGGCGGAGCTCGGCCTGCCCCCCAAGAGCGCCCTCTCCTCGAGCGCCAGCGGCCTCCCCGTCCTCTCCCGCCCCGCCACCCGCGCCTCCCGCCTCGACTCCCCCTCGCCCCGCGGGGCCCCCCAGCTGCCCCCCGCCCTCCCCTCCCCCGACTCCCGCCTCCCCTTCTCCGCCTCCGCCGCCTCCCTGCGCACCGCCCCGGCCTCGGCGTCGCCCCTCCCGCTCTCCCCGGGGCGCCCTCCTCGCCCCCGCCCTCGCCCTCGAGGAGGCGCCGGCCGCCGAGGCCCCGCCACGCCGGGCGGCTCCTCGCGGGGCGGGAGCGGGCGCGGCAGGGCTCGCTCGCCAACGAGCGGGGCCCGGCGAGCCGCAAGGCCTCGGCGGACGGGGCGGCGGGGGCGGGCCACGGCGGAAGGTCTCCCTCGAGGTCGCCCCCGAGGGCCCCCGCTTCGACGCCGGCGCGGAGGAGGCCCCCGCCGGCGCCGGCGGCTTCGCGTCGCGCTTCGTCCAGGAGATCAACGCCCGCACCGCCGCCACCGTCTCGGGCTCCCCCGGCCCCGCTCCCCGCACTCGTCGGGCGCCCGCACGCCGACGGGCGGGGGCGAGGGCGGGGCGGGGGCAGCGGGGCGCACAGCCCGCTGGCGTCGGGGCGCGCTCGCCGGCCTCGGGGCGGCGCTCGCCGAGCCGCCTCTCGGAGGGGGAGTGGCGGGGGGAGGGCGGGGAGGGCGGGGAGGCGCCCCCCCCGGAGGGCGACGGGGAGGTGCTGCCCCCGACCCCGAGCCCGACGTCCTGCCCCCGGACCCCGAGCCGGATCCCCCGGGCCCCTCCCCCTCGCCGGCCCCGCCCCGCTCCCCGCCCTCGGCCCGCCCCGCTCGGGGCGCCTCGAGCGGGAGTCGCCGCAGGCGCGCCTCGCGCGGCTCCTCGCCGAGGCCGCCCTCCGCGCCTCTTCCCCCGACGCCCTCGGCTTCGGGAGCGCCCGCCAGGCCGCCCCCTCCGAGGCCCCCGGCGCCCGCACGGCGCGGCGGCGGGCGGCGGCGGATGCGGAGGCGGAGGAGGCGCGGCGGGAGCCGTGGCGGTCGAAGACGCTGGTGCACCGGACGAGCTCGGCGCTGACGCCGGCGACGCCGGTGGACACGTACGGCGCCTTCGCCAAGTCGGGCGCCGAGTGGCTCTGGATCGAGGAGCGCGAGCACTCCAGCCTCGTCGTGCGACCCCACGCGCCCCCCTTGCGTCCCCCGCGCCCCCCGCAGCCGAGCGAGAGGCGGCGCAGAAGCGGCACGACTGGCGGGTGTGCGCCTGCCGGGCGTGCCGGCTGCTGGCGGGGCGCCCCGAGGACCCCGAGAAGCAGCTGGAGAAGCAGCGGGCCCTCTACTGGCGGCGCAAGCGGCAGCGGGCTGAGCGGCGCTACTGCGGGGCGGTCGTGCTGCAGGCGATGGGCCGCGCCTTCCTCGCCAAGCTCGCCCTCTGGCGCTTCCGCAGGAAGTGCCGCTCCGCGGAGAGTGCGCGCCGCCCCCCCTTCCGCCGCGCCGGCCGCCGCGCGCCGCGCTGGGGGCGGGGCCGACGGCGGGGGGCAGCGGTGCGGACGTGGATGGCGACGATCCGGTTCACGAACGCGCTGCGGGCGGCGCAGCTGCGCGTGCGCGCCTGCGTGCGCATCCGCGCCTTCGTGCACGACTGGTTCCGCCTCCTCCCCGCCCTCCGCGCCAAGTACGCCAAGATCCGCAAGTATTACATCCGCTGGCGCGCCGCCCTCCTCCTCCGCAAGGCACGCCCGCGCCACCCGCCCGCCGCGCCCCGCCGCGGGGGGCGCGAGCCGGGGGCGGGGCGCAGTTCCGGGACGTGGCGCTGGAGCTGCGGCGGCGGACGATCATCGCGCAGATCAAGGTCGCCGCCGTCTACCGCTCCCGCCTCGCCCGCGCCGCCCTCTGGCGCCACGTCGGCGGCCGCGCCGCCCTCGTCATCCAGGCCACCTGGCGCTCCTGGGCCGTCCGCTGGCGCCGCGAGAAGGCCCTCGCCGCGTGGAGCTTCCTCATGGCGGCCTACCGCATCCAGAAGTGGTGGAAGGCGATCCAGGCCCGCTGGCGCCTCCAGCAGATGCAGGGCCTCCTCGACCGCCGCGTCATGGGCTTCTGGGTCCGCCCTCGCCCCGGCCCCGCGCCCCCCCGCGGGGCGCCTGACGGGGGCGGGGCGGGGCAGCTGATCATCCGGTACGGGCGGCGCTGGCTGCGGCGCTGGCGCGAGGCGCGGGACATCCGCCGCAACGCCGCCGCCGCCAAGGTCGCCAAGTCCTGGATCGTCCGTCCCGCCCCGCCCCGCCCCGCCCCGCCTCGTCCAGGGGCGCGCTCACGGGCCGCGCAGCGCAAGTTCCGCCTGAAGCGCTTCAAGAACGTGATCGAGCACGCCTTCGCGAGACAGGCCGCGTGCGCCGCTCGCTCTGGCGCCCCGCCCTCGCCCGCCCTCACGCGCCCCGCAGGATGAACGCCGAGCAGCGGGGCAAGATCGTCAGCGCGGCGACCAAGATCCAGAACGCCGTCCGCAAATTCGTCGCCCGCCGCCGCGAGGACAAGCTCCACGTGCGCGCCGCCCCTCCCCGCCCCCCCGCCCCGGCCTTGCTGACGGATCGGGGGTGCCGGCGCGGCAGATCGGGCGGATGGTGGACTCGCAGCAGGAGGTGCGGCGGGCGATGGGCAAGAACGGCTTCTTTGCGGGTTGGCCCTTCACCAACGGCGACCGCTCCCATTGCGTCTCCCTCCTCGCCGCCTACAAGCGTCCGTCCCCGCCCCCGCCCGCCGCACCCCGCCCCGCTGGCGCGGCGCCGCGCTGAAGGGCGGTGGCGGCGGCAGGGGAGATCCGGCTGCTCTTCCTGCACTACAGCCTCTTCGGGACGCAGACGGCGCAGCGGGCGGTGCAGCTCCTCTACCCCCGCTTCCTCTCGGTGCGGGGGGCGCCTCTGAGAGGGCGGCGGGGCGGCTGACGCTGGGGCGGGGGCGGGCAGATGGTGGAGCACATGGACCTGATCATCAAGGGCCCCAACGTCGGCTCCGCCCTCGCCTCCGAGAAGGACAAGGGTCCGCCCCCGCCCCGCCCCGCCCCGCCCCGCCCCGCCCCGCTCCGCCCCGCGGGAGCCTGGGAAGCGGGGTGCCGAGGCGTGCGGGGCGGCAGCGGGGGAGTCGGGCCCCCAGCAGCTCGACCGCGGCGCCGTCCTCTCCCTCTTCGTCGCCTGCAACCGCGACCAGCCCTTCGTCGTCCGCCCCGCCCGCCCCCGCCCCGCCCCGCGCGCTGCCGGTTCGAGGCGCCGCCGCCGCCGCCGCAGCCGCGGGTGCCGGGGCAGCCGGCGCCGAAGGAGGAGATGGAGGATGGGCCGAAGATGGGCGCCAAGTCGGGGAAGTTCAGCGCGGCGGCGGCGAAGACGTTCGCGGACAGCAAGAACGAGGCGATGAGCCTGGAGGGGTTCGTGGAGGCCCTCTTCCGCCTCGCCTTCGCCGTCTTCCCCCGCATCTCGAACCTCCCCGCCGCGATCTCGGAGACCTCGGAGCGCCTGCGCCGCTTCCTGAAGGACTTCGTCCGCCCCCTCGCGGAGCGCTGCTGGAAGGAGGCCCCCTGGCGCGAGCGCATCGCCGACGGCCGCAGCATCGCCGGCGTCCGCGGCGTCCTCGCCTCGCACGACGGGGCCCTGCGGCGCCTCTTCAAGAAGTGGTGCCGGGCGACGGCGGACGCGGACGACCGGAACAACTCGAAGATCAACCTCACCGAGTTCCTCATGATGGTGCAGGCGTGGGGCCTCATCGGCAAGGGCGTCTCCTACTCCTCCGCGATCAAGGCCTTCGTCTACGCGCACCGCGAGGAGCTCGACCAGTACCTCACCGACGACGGCGCCCAGGCCGCCCACGGCTTCTCCGTCCGCATGCAGATGGACTACGAGGAGTACGTCGAGGGGATCTGCCGCCTCGCGGAGACCGCCTCCAAGGACGGCCTCCTCACCGAGCACTCCCTCGCCTCCTTCCTCAAGCGCGTCCTCGCCGCCCCCTGACCCCGTCCCGGGCCCCCCTCTCTTCCCGTCCCTCCGCCCCTCCCCACGTGCACTCGAGCCCCACATCCTGCACTAGGTCCCGTTAGCGGTCGTTTGCGTAATTGAATACTTTGCATCGGGTTGCCGTGATTAAATATTAGGATCCGGCCCCGAGGATCCGGAGTCGATCGACCGCTTCGAGCTCGCCGCCGCCGCCACCAGAGCCACTGTCACTGCTTGCAACCCAGGTAGCTCCGAATCGCATCGCCGATAGGCACACGAAAGTTGAGGTTTGATCATCGGATTACGACGTCGACTGGCACTAGTACTTGGACGGAAGCTTAAGTTGGACGAAAGTTGGACGAAAGTTGGACGAAAGTTGGACGAAAGCCTTGAAGTTGGACGAAAGTTTGGACGATTCACGATTGCAGTACCCCTTCACGGCCGTAGAACGGACAGCTGCAGGGCCCTGCGCGAGCCGGCTACGCCGACCACGCCGGAAAACAGCGCTACAGTGAGCCTCCCCGCGCACTGCGCCTTTCACCCCGCTCACGCCCCGCACGGCCAGCCTCCCGCGAACGACCAGGAATGAACACGGTGCGCCGCACGAAAGCGCGCGTGTTGCGATACGCAAGCGCTGCGCATCGATTCTTCAAACAGCCTACCCCCACACCAGTAGGTCTTGTCGGTCGGGCGGGACGCTGCGGTCAGAGGCGTTACGATGTGCATAGTGTCTCAATGAATTACACGGCTACGCAGCTCGGCCGACGGCCGAACCTGCACGCTGGCCGGCTCCTCAGCACGGCGGCTGAGTATTATGAATAGGATTCGAAAGGAATTGTTAGCTACGCGCGCCTTTGGCAGCAAGTTTAGCTACGCCCTTCGCAGCGCCCCGCTTGGCGAGCACATCATCGCGGAGTGGTAGCGAGTTCGCCCGGCACAGCTGCAGAAGTTGTCAGCAAACCTCATGAGCACGCGAGCGCGGAGGTGAGATCCGACGCTGACCTGAGATGGGAGGCGCCCGGATCCCGCGGCCATCGTGGAGCTTGCCGTTTCTTGTGCTCTTGGCGGCTCTCGCGACAGCCCGTGGGCAGGCGTCGACGTGCGGCGGGGTGTTATGCGAGACTGGCGCAGGGTCGCCCGAGCGTTGGGCCCTCGGGGAGAGCACCTTCAAGCGCGTCGCGAGGGTCGCCGGCTCCCCCACCGGACCAGAGCCGGCCCCGCTGCAGGTCCGCGAGCGCCCGGCACGCATCGGAAGCCTCTGAGCCGCGCGCGCGCCCCCGCAGCAAGCCAGCGCCGTGCTGCAGTCGGGCGTGGCCTACGAGGCGACGGGGACCGCAAGCGCCTTCGTCGCGGCGTGGGCGCAGCTGATCGCACTCGTACGCCGCGCCCCCACCCGAGCGCTGCCGGCGCTGCGCCGGCTGAGGAGGGGCAGGACCTGGCCGGATTCGCGGCGGACGACGCCGCCCCCGTCTCCTTCCTCTACTCCGCATGCGACGGCTCCGGCGGCGCGCCCCGCCCCGCCCCCGCGCACCGCCCCGCGCTCCACGCAGGCGTGACGGCGCGCAGAGTGCGGCGTGCGGAACGGGAGCGTGCCGGGGGCGGCGGGGACGGCGGCGGGGGTGCTGAACGCGGCGACGCCGCGCATCGACGGGGAGCCGGTGTACGGCTCCACCCCCCAGCGCGCCGCCGCCCTCCGCGCCTTCTCCGGCGGTGCTCCCTGCCCGGGCCCCCGCCCCGCCCCCGCCGACGCGCCGCGCAGGGCTGCTGAAGGAGGACGGCCTGAACGGCCCGCCGCTGAACGCGGAGGGCCTGTCGATGGGCGGCCCGGCGGCGCGCGCGCGGCAGCAGCGCCTCACCGGCTCGCCCGAGGGCAACAGCAGCCCCGCCCTGCTCGCCCTCATCGCGTGCGCCCCGCCGCCCGGCGCCCGGGGCCCGCGCGGGGGGCGGGCGTGAGCGGGGCGGGGCCGGGGGCGCAGGACGCTGGTGCGGGAGCACAACCGGGTGGCGGGGGCGCTGCGGGCGGGGAACGGGGTTGGGAGGACGAGCGGCTCTACCGCGAGGCCCGCGTCCGCGTCGTCGCCATGATCCAGGCGCCCCCGGCCCCGGCCCCGCCCCGCCCCGCCCCGCGCCCCGCCCCCTCACGCCCCGCCCCCAGCGCGTCACCGTCTTCGAGTTCGCCCCGCTGCTCCTCGGTGCCCCCCGCCCCGCCCCGCCCCGCCCCGCCCCTGCTGCCGCCCCGCGAGCCGCGCGCAGGCGGGGGCGTCGCGCCGCCCTACCGCGGCTACAACGCCTCTGCGGACGGCCGCACGGCGCTCGAGTTCGCCGGCGCGGCGGCGCTCGTCCATCGGACCCTCCTGCCCCAGGCCCGCCCCGCCCCGCCTCGCCCCGCCTTGCGCCGCACCGCCGCCAGCGAGCCGGGGCAGGTGTATGCGCGGCTGGACGGGAGCGGGGCGGAGGCGCCGGAGGGGCCGCTGCCGGCGCTGGCCGGCCTCTACACCGCGAGCTTCCTCCCCGTGCGCCCCGCCCCGCCCGTCGCGCGCGGCAGGAGGCGAGCGCGGGGGCGCAGGGGGCCGGGGAGGGCCTGGCGCCGCTGGTGCGGGCCTGGCGGCGACGGCGGCCTCGCGGGCGGACCTCAACTACGCCGACTACCTGCGGGGCGGCCTCTGGCCCTCCCCGACGCCCCCACCGTCGACCTCGCCCGCGCCCGCGCCCTCGCCCTCCCCTCCTACGGCGCGGCGCGGGCCGCCTACCGCCTGCCGGTGCCGGCCGCCTGGGAGGAGGTCGCCCGCGACGCCGCCACCCTGCGCGCCCTCCAGGCCCGCCCCGCCCCGCACACCCCCCGCCCTGCCCCCCCCTGAGGGGGCGGCAGGCCGTGTACCCCTCCCCGGGCGAGGCGGACCTCCTCGTGGGCCTCCTCGCCGAGCGGGTGCCGGGGCCCGCCCCCCTCCGGCCCTCCCCCCCGCCCCGAGCCGCCGCGCAGGAGGCCCCGGGGGCGCTGCTGGGCCCGCTGGGGGTGGCGATGTGGCAGGAGGCGCTGCGGTGCGCGCGGGACGCCGACGCGGGGTGGTACGAGGCGCTGCCGCCGCCCGTGCGCGACGAGGCGCGCGCCCGCCGCTTCACGCAGCTCGTCGTCGCCGCCTGGGCCCCCGCCATCCCCCGCCTCCCCCGCTCCGTCCGCCCCGCCCCACGCCCGCCCCTGCCGCGCCCCGCGGCGGCTCACGGCGGGCAGGTCTTCATGGCGACGCCCCCGCGCTGGCGGGAGGCCGACTTCGGGGCCGGCGAGCTCGCCGCCGGCGCGGGGGCGAACGGGACGGGCGGGGCGGGGGCGAGCGTGCGGCTCAACGGGGCCCTGACGCTGGCCTGGCGCCTGCTGCCGGCGACGGAGGAGATCGAGGTGACGGTGGCGTGCGCGTGCGAGGGCTGGGTCGGCATGGGCCTCGGCTCCTCCATGGCGGACGCCGACGTTATCTGGATGCGCCACAACGCCTCCGGCCTCCCCCAGGCGCCCCCCGCCCCGCCCCGCGCCCCGCCCTCCGCGCCCCGCCCTGAGCGCCTGCAGGTCCTCGACGCGCGCGCCTCGGGCTTCCGCTCCCCGGTCCTCGGTGCGCCCCGCCCCGCGCGGCGGCGGCGTGCGCGGGGACCGGGGCGAGGGGGCGGCGGGCGGCAGACGGGAGGCAGGACGTGCGGCTGGTGGAGGCGACGCGGGGGCCCGGGGCGCAGAGCTTCCGCTGGCGCCGCGCCTGGGACACGGGGGACCCCGACGACGCCCCCTTCCGCCCCGGGCCCCAGCCGCTCATTTTCGCCTGGCGCCCCAGCGGCAGCGAGCTCGGCATGCACGCGCAGGCCAACACGCTCCGCGGCACGCTCGACTTCTGGGCCGGCTCGGGCTCGGGCTCGGGCGCCCCCGGGGCCTTCGTGGGGGCGGGGCAGGGCTACGGCAACACGTACATCGTCCACGCCGTCGCCATGGCCGTCGCCTGGGGCGCCATCGTCCCCGCCAGTGAGCCGCCCCGCCCCCGCCCCCACGCAGCCGCCCGCGCCGCGTGACTGGCGCGCCCGCCCGCAGGCCTTTTCGTCGTCCGTTATTTAAAGCATTACTCTTTCTGGTGCGCCGGCCGCCCCCGCCCCGCCCCGCCCCGCCCCGTCGCTCACATTTGTACAGGATCGACCTCCGTGCGCCCCGCCGCCGGACCGCGCCGCGGCGCCTCGCGCGGCCTGTCCCTGACGCGGCCTGCAGATCGGGCGGGGATGCAGGTCGCCCTCACCGTGCGCCGCCGGCCCCGCCTCGCCGGCCCCTCCCGGGCGCCCCGCGACGGCCCGGCAGGTCACCATCCCCGCCGCCGCCGCCGCCTTCGCCGGCCGCCCTCGCAGCGAGATCGGGAGCTCGCACGGGTGCGCTCGCCCGGCCCGCCCGGCCTGCCCGTCCCGCCCCGCCGAGCGGAGCTCATCGGAATCGACGAACATTCTCTCTCAGGTACTTTGGAGTGGCGATAGCGGTTGTCGCGGCGGGGCAGCTTCTGGTCGGGCAGGTGGACGCCCGAGCCGCGCCTTTCCGCGCACGCCTTGTCTCACGGGGCGCAGCTCGTGAAGCAGTTTCACATCGCGCGGCGGCCGCCGGCGGCGGCGGAGCTCTTCCGGCGGCTGCACCGGGCCGGGGGGCGGCTGCTCTGCCTCGGGGCCCTCGCGAACCTGCTGCTCGGGGTCGAGCTGCTGCAGCCGGCCGCGCGCGCCACGCTCGTCGCATGGCTCGTGCTCCTCGCCGCCCTCTTCGGCTCGGCGGAGGTGCTGGGGATGCTGAGCCGGCGACGGGCGGCGGGGGTGCACGACTCGCTGAACCGGAAGAAGGTGGCGCACATCACGAGCGCCGAGTTCGACCGGGCCGTCCGCCTCGGCTCCCCCTGGATCCTCCTCGGCGACCGCGTCTTCGACGTGGCCCCCGTGCTCGCCTCCCACCCGGGCGGCGCCGCCCTCCTGCACGCCGTCATCGGGCAGGACATCTCCGCCTTCCTCTACAGCTCTTCCAAGGGGCAGCGCGCGACGTACGGGCTCGCCCGCCCCCACCAGCATTCCCTCCACGCGCACCGAGTCCGCCCCCCCCCCCCCCCCCCCTCCTCCCCCCCCCCCCGGCACGCCCCGACGCGCGGGGGCGGCGCGCTCGCAGCAACTGATGGACCTGTGCGTGGCGGTGCTGAAGCCGGACGGGGCCCGTCCCGAGGAGGAGGCGGCGAGCGACGGCGCCGAGGGCCAGCTCTGGTCCTTCCTGGACAGCCGCGTAGTTTGTGCCTCCCGCAAGCCGTCCGCGCCCCGCCCCGCCCCGCCCCGCCCCGTCCCGCCCCCGCCGCCGGCCCCGACGCGCGGCGGCGCAGGATCTACCGGGTGCGGTTCGTGTCGGACACGGCGCTGGGGCAGGCGGAAGAGATCGCGCGCTGCGGGCAGCACTTCGAGGTGACCGCGCGCGTCGGCGGCCGCGAGGTCCACCGCCACTATTCCCTCGTCCGCCTCGCCGGCGCCGCCCGCGAGGCCGAGCGCCCCCTCGCCGCCCTCGGCGCCCCGCCCTCCGCCACCGACGACCTCGGCGAGGCCGCCGCCGTGCGCCCTGCCCCCGCGCCCGCGCCGGCGCCCGCCGCGGGGCCGCGCCGCCCACGCGGGCCGGCAGGTGCAGGAGCTGTGGATCAGGCGCTACCCGAACGGGGCCATGAGCCGCTTCCTCACGGACCCGCCCCCGGGGGCCCAGATCCGCGTCCGCGGCCCGCTCGGGCTTGGCCTGCGGCTGACGGCGGAGAGCGAGGGCGACCTCGTCGGTTTGTAGAATTTCGTTTCTTTTTTCCCTCTCCCAAGGCAATCATTTCCCCGAGGCAGCGGTGGTGGCGGGCACGGGGATCCTCCCCATACTCGACCTGGTCGCCCTCCTCCGCCGCCGCTGCCTTGCCGCCCGCGCCCCGCCCCCGGCCCCGACGAGCTCTGCAGCCCCGGCCCCGGCCCCGCCTCGCCCTCCGACGCCGCCGCCTCGCCCCCGCGCCGCCACTACCCGCCCGGCCCGTCTCCTTCGCCGCGCTCCCGACCGCCGCCGCCTTCCCCGAGGCGGGGGGCATGTCCCTGTCGGCCTTCGGCACGCTGCTGCTGGGCGGGGGCGAGGGGCCGGGGGCGGCGGCGGAGGCGTGGGGCGAGCTGCGGCCCAGCGGCTCGTCGAGCCCCGTGCTGCCGGGCTCCCCCACGGCCCTCGTCATCCACTCCCCCATCGAGGCCCGCGCCGCGCCCCGCGCTGGCCCCGCGGGGCGCGTGACGGGCGCGCAGGAGGTGCTGGTGTCGCCGACGGCGCGCGTCGTCTCGCTCGGGGCGAGGGGTCGGGGCGGGGCGAGGGCGGCCTCAAGGGGGCGGGCGTGCGGCGGCGCCACGGGCGCCCGCGCAGCCGGGCGGCGGCGTACGAGAGCGGGGAGCCCGGGCGCGGGCCGGGGAGGCGGGGGAGGGGGCGCCGCGCGAGCTGCGCCTCACCCTCGCCGCCTGCTTCGAGAGCCCCGAGGACGTCCCCGAGCTCGCCTGGCTCGAGGAGGCCCGCCCCGCCCGCCCCGTCCCCGCCCCGCCCCCGCTGACGGGCCCCGCCGGCAGTGCGCCGCCCTGTGCCCGGCCTTCGAGTTCCACCTCTTCGTGCAGCGGGCGCCCTCGGCGGCGTGGCTCGAGGCGGCGCCGCACCGGCGGGCGGGGCGGATCGACGGCGCCTTCGTGCGGGAGCGGCTGCTGGCGCGGGCGCCGCGGCTGCTGCACCTCTACATCTGCGGGCCGCCCATCTTCGCCCACGAGATGCGCAAGCTCGCCACCGACCTCGGCGTCGAGCCAGGCGCCATCGTCTCCCTCTGAGCCCGGCTGATCATGAGCTTGATTGGGCGTGGGAGGCCCTGCGCATGCCCGCCGCGCGCGTGCACCCGAGCCCCTCCCTCAGCAACCATTTTATCATTTATCTGATTCTATACTATGACAGCTAGTAAGTATACTTGATATCGATCATGGAAGATTAAAAAGCTGAATTCGAAGGATCTCGCCAGCGCCAGCGCCAGCGGTGGCTTGAACATGTCTGTCGAGTCATTGTCTTCTAAATTAAACGTTAACGGAGACTCATCCTTCGGCGCCGGCGCCGGCGCCGGCCGCCCACCGCCGGGCGCGCACGAAGTCCGAATTGAAATTTTAAAGTACCCCAAGCCGGCAAAAACAATTCGCTTGGGTACAGGCGACAGGCAAAAAAAACGTGGATCAGCCGGCAGCTGCGGAGTTCGCCTGGAAGCTCCCCCTCGACGCCCTGAGAGCCGCTGAAGCGATGGAGAGCGCTCGCCAGCGCCTTGCCGATCACACGCGGCCCGTCGACGTCGGGCCCTTTGAATCCTGCAGCAAGCAGAGCCCGTGCATCTACGCGCATCGTGGCGGGTCTTTTGATGCCCCCGAGAACTCGTTCAGCGCAGTGAAGTGCGCACCCTACCCAATCGCATGCCGCACCTCGCCTCGCCCAGGCTGCTCCAAGCTTTCAAAGAGTCCTCCCGACATGAACCCACTCACACGCGCACCCGCCAGGCTCGCAGCGGAGATGGGCGCCTGCGGTATTTCGTTCCCCGATTGAAGGGAGCAGAATTGCGGTCAACGGGTCTTTCGCAGGAGTGGAGATCGATATTCGGCTCTCGGCGGACAATGTATGCGTCTGCGCGCACGACGACGACCTTGAACGCGTTTCGGACGGTGCGTGCTCGAGTTTGCGGCCCTCTCTCTCTCTCTCTCGCTGCTCACGTGCGGCTCGCAGGGCGAGGCAAGATCAGCGAGAGCGCTTGGTCCTATTTGAGAACAGTAGACATCAGGTTTCTGCAACTGCTGCGCGCTCTCGGGGCGCCACTACTCAAATTTGATCTCCGAATCCAGTGCGAATCACCGGCTGCACCAGAAGTTCAAGGGCGAGAAGATGCCTCTCGCGAAAGATCTTATCGCGTTTGCGCTTAAGCTGGGCCTCAAAGTGATGGTCTGCCATGCGCGCTCGCTTTTCAGCATCCGGGGCGTAGCTGATCGCTACTCAGGTGGACATCAAGGCGAGTGCTGTTACGCCGTAGTACGCAGATGCAATCTGGTGCAATCTCACGCACGGATGCAGCTGGACACCATCGGGGACCAGCTTTTCGGGGGCGACCGGCCGCGGCGGCTGATCGAGGAGTTCGTCAAGGTCGGGGGCGCCCCTGACCTCCCTTGCCCCCGGAGCGTCATGCAGCGCGCCGGCAGATCATGCGGGAGCTCAACTGCTACGACCGCGTGTGCGCCGTGACGTTTTACCCAGCCGCCATCTCGGTGTGCCCGCCCCTCCCTGCCGGGTGCCTCGGCGCCGGGGCCGTGCGGGGGCCGACGCCCCACGCAGATCCTGCAGGAGCTCGACCCACGCGTCGTCCACTCCCTCCTCTGGGCTGGCGGCAACACGCACGCCGGCAGGCAGATTCCGAAGCGCGCACCCGTCCGCCCTGTGGCCCGGCTGCCGGGGCTGACGGGCGGGGTGCAGCCCGTGCTTGCGGGGCCTCTTCCTGGCGGGGCGGGGCGGTGCGTGCGGCGCGCGGGGTTGGCGGGAGGGCGGGGCGATGGGGTCGTGGGCGCAGTGTGGTCGATCTTCGAGCGGGCGCTGTGGTTCCTGGAGGTGAAGGGCCTCTCCGTGCGCCACGAGCTCATCGACGAGGAGTTCGTCAGCGAGTGGCGCCGCCAGGGGTGCACCCGCCCCGCCCCGCCCCCCTCGCACCCCGCCGACCCCGCCGCAGCTTCGCCATCTTCTCTTGGACTTGCAACGGCCTCGAGGAGAAGCGCAAGGTCCGCGCCGCCGCGCCGCCTAGGCTCCACGCGGGCGACGGGGGCGGGGCAGGTGCTGGCGTGCGGCGTGCCGATCATCACGGACTCGGTCCGCTTCCTCGAGGGCGTGCCCCTCAGCTGACCCCCGGCCCCCGCCGCCCCGCCCCCGCACCCCCCGAACCCCTCCCGTGCACCCCAACTGGCAACCATCTCAGCGCCCGGCGGCCATCTGCGACGGGGAAACCTGAGAGTTCGCGGGCTGCCCGCTCGCCGTTCTTGTAGCTACAGGGATGGAGGGGGCGATGCGAGCGCTGGATGCGCGCGGGGAGACTGAAGAGGGGCGGCCGGTGCGGGGCGGCGCGAGGGGTGCTCACGCGGGGCTCCGCCGCGGGGGCGAGGCGACACTCTGGGGGCTCGCGGGCCTCGTCGGCTTCTTCGGGGGCGGCGACGGCCCCGCTGGGGTCTTCTTCGCCGCCGCCCCAGCCGCCGCCGCCGGCCTGGCGACCGTCCCAGGGGCCGCCGTCTTGCCGGGAGCAGGCGCCGGCTTTGATGCCGCTGCAGGCTTTTCGGCCGCGGCCGCAGCAGCGCGTGTCGCGGCCGGCGCATCGGGGGCCGATGCTTTGGGTGCCGCGGGGCGCGGGGAGGGATTGGCGGAAGCTGCGGGCTTAGGGGCCGAGGCCGACGGCGGGGCGGTCGCTGGCCGCGCGGCCTGGGCGGCGGGCTTCGCAGCAGGGCAGCGGGGCCCGAAGGCTTCGTCGCTGCGGGGGCCGGCGAAGGCTTCGGCGGCGGCTGGGGCGCGGAGGGCCTCGGCGGCGCCGCGGGGGGGCGAGAGGGGCCGCGGGGGGAGGCGCGGCGGCGCCGGGGGAGCGGTCTGTGGCCGCACGGGGGCCACTGGGGCCGCAGCCGCAGTGGGGGCGGCCGGAGCGGGCTGGGAAGCCGGGGCAGCCTTCAGCGGCTGCGGGCTTCCCGAGACCGAGCTGGGGGACGGGGACGGAGCGGGGAGGACGGCGTGGGGCGCCGGAAGGGCGAGACGAGGCGCCGCGGGCTTGAGGGGCAGTGCGGGGACAGCGGGACGGGGCGGGGCGGCTGGTTTCGGGGCGGGGAGCTGGGGCGGTGCGCGCGGGATGTTGGGCTGCTCGGAGGGGCGCGGGTGCGGTTTGAAGATGCGGGCGAGGGGCGAGGTCGGCTCGTTCTCCTTCCCCGCCGGCTTCCGCGCGTGCTCTCCGCCGTGCGCTCCCTTCCCCGCGCGCGCCTCCTCCGGGTCCTCTTTCGCCGTGCCCGCGCTGCCGGCACTGCGGACGCCTCGGCTGCCAGCGGCGGGGGCGGGGCCGGGGGCGGAGCGCACCGGAGGGCCGTCACTGTGTCGCCGCGGATCTCCAGGACCTCAGCCGCCGCCCCGCTGACCCCTTCCCCGCCCGTCGGCGCGCCGGGGCGGGCAGCAGGGGAGCAGGGGAGGCAGCGCGCACCGCGCGACATGCCGACGTCGAGGCGCCAGACGGCCCCGCTGCACGCGCAGTTGATCCCATTGTCCTGCACGGCCCCGCGGCCCCGCGTCACGCGGCGCGCAGCGGGCCGGCGCGTGGCGCGCCTGCACGGTGTGCCCCACGATCATGCGCTTCGCTGGGATGTCCTCCAGTGTCTGCTGAGGCGGTCAGAGGCGGCGGGGCGCGGCGGCGAGGGCGGGCGGCGGGCCTTGACGAGCTTGGCGCAGTTGGCGTCGTCGACGCTGCGCCGCGAGAAGAGGCGCGACCAGACGACGCTCTTGCTGCTGCGCGGGGGTCGGCGGGGCGGGGCGGGGCGGGGCGGGGCGCGGGGCGGGGGCACCTGGTGACGCAGGCCGGCTTGGTGGCGTCGGGGTCGGTGCCGCGCATCCAGTCGCGGACCTCGCGGTTGATGCGCTCGAGGCCATAGCGCACGTGCCGCCCGTGCAGCCCCGCGTGCACGAACACGTTCTCCCCGATCACCAGCACCGTGTTGTGGTTCCCCAGCTTCCTCGCCACGGGGCCCCCCGGCCTGTCGCCCCCTCGCTCCCCCGGCGCCCCGGCGCGGGGGGGGCGCGCCCTGCGCGGGGGAGGCACACCTGAAGGCGCAGGCGCGGGGCCGGACGGCCTCGGGGAGGTGTGCCGCCTGCGGGCAGTCCCCGTCCACCTTCTCGTACATCTCGCACTGCGGGGGGCCTCGGCGGGGCGCGGGGCGCGGGAGGCGGGGCCGGCGGCGCGCCTGCTCGCGGAGGCGCCCCGAGGAGAAGGCGTAGGGGGCCATGCGGCAGATGGCGCCCCGCATCGCGAAGTCCTTGAAGCCGGCGGGGGAGACGTATCTAAAGTCCCAGCCGACGTTCATGACCTCGTGGTTGCCCAGGAGCATGTGCACGGCGCCTCCCTTGCGCGCCGCCGAACTGGCGAGCCTCCGCAGAAGATCGTACACGGCACTCTCCTCGTCGCCCCGGTCCTGCGCACGGCCTCGCGCGCCGACCTGCGCGTGGAGCACGGGCTCGGACGCACCAGCACGTCGCCGACCTGGACAACAACCGTGTCGCCTCCAATCCACTTGTCGTGCGAGTCAATAACGCCTGCGAGGCGAAGACTCGCCTGCGAAACGGTGAGCCCCAAGCAACAGGCGGGGCGCGCGCGCCCGCTGTTCAGACCCTCGTGGCGGCGAGGTCTCCATGCTGAGCGTGCACGTGAGCTAGAGCGAACGCTGGGGGTCGCCGACTGCTTACCAGATCGCCGATAGCGATGATGCGGCGAGCAGCAGGGAGCCGCGTCGGAGTGACGAGAGGGTCCAGCGTCTCCTCGCGCTTAATCTTCTCGAGCAACGCGCTGTCGGCAGCGTCGCCGAGAACGCCAGGTACAGCGACTGCCATCGCGCGGACCGCGGCCGCTGGTGCAGCCGTGAGCCAAGCCCAGATTGGCGAGGACTTCCGCTGCCGCTGCGATGCGCTCGGCGCGGGGTGCGAAGAAAAGGGGCCAAAGCTTGTGCGGGGGCGCCGGCCCGAAGCTGCTCCGAGAACACCATGGCCAGCACGTTGCAGCATGATCGTCCGTTTCATTGCCGACATCGTGTCGCGAACAGCCGCTGCGTGGTCGCTGGCAGCGCGCAGGGCGCCATGCATCGGCTGTCTGAGTGTGTCCATCCCGGCCGGGGCCGCGGGGGCAGCCTTTCGCTTCGGTTTCATCAAGCCTGCAGCTTTCCAAGCTATCGTCTTCCAAGCTAGTCGCCGCGCCGATCAAGCCTGCAGCTTTCCAAGCTATCGTCTTCCAAGCTAGTCGCCGCGCCGATCAAGCCTGCAGCTTTCCAAGCTATCGTCTTCCAAGCTAGTCGCCGCGCCGCCGCCGCGTGCGGCGTGCCCCAAGCTGGGGTAGGCGGTACCGTCTTCTGGGGTATGGGGTCTTCCCTTGTCAGCTGCACGACAAGCTCGACGTGTTCTCGTTGCTCATATGCACCATCGTTCCGTGCAGCAGTGTCTGAAATGGTCGTGTCTGAAATGCAGCAGAACCAGCGTCCCTGCGCGCGTCGCTCGGGGCCCTGTGTGTGGAGGGCGCCGGGTCGCGATCGGCGCCGGGGAGCGCACCGCGCTTGACCTCGAGGGGCACCATCTCCTCCTGCGGCCAGTCGTCGAAGGTGACCTGCGCCGGCTCGAAGACGGTGGCCGGCGCCGTCCCCGCCGCCGCCCCCGCCGCGTCCGGGTTCCTCCTGAAGCGCCGCTTCAGCTCCACCGTGTCCGTCGCCCGCGGCAGGGCCCTGCGGGGTCGAGCCCGGTCACTGGCGGGGAGTGCGAGCGGCGCAGGCCCCCCGGAGGAGGGTATCAGCACACCCCGCGCAGCGCTAGCGCGCGCGCGCGACGTCGCGTCCGCGTCGTTTGATTTTCTGGGCACTTATAATTCCGTAGATCTAGAGGCCCGCTTCGGCGGCGGCGACGAGTGCACCCGCGATGCGTTGCGCAGCTCCTTCCCCGACCGAGGCCGCGCTCAGGTACGCGCATGCGCAGCGCGCGCGCACGCGATCGAGCTTGTTTAAATTCAAGCTTGCCTCTTTTTTAAGCTTCGGGCGCTCGCGGTCGAGCGCCGACGTCGCGCGCGCAGGGTCCTGCGCGCCCCTTCGCCGGGGTTTCGTATGGATCTACACGCGCCCCGCTCTGGCAGGCCACCCAATCCCTCTGTGCGCTCTTCGGCGAGCAGCACTCACATTGGGCACCAGTGCGCTCCCTTCGATTTCGATTTCGATTTCGCGTGTTTTATATAATTAATTTAATTTCGCGCGCGCGGCGCGCGCAGGCGATCCGCACGGATTGCGATGGCCCCAGTACCCCAGCTTCGATCCGACGCGGCGCGATGCGGCTCCACCTTACGCACCTTCGGGAGCGGGGGAGGCCCCCCGGTACCGGTCTCCCGGTCCGGGGCCCGTGGGGGTTTCGGCCCCCTCGGGCAGCATTCCTCTCCCTTAGCGGCCAGTCCGTGGCGGGAACGGGCGAGCCTCCGGGCACGGCCCGCACCTTTGATCCCGTGATCTTAAGCCCGTAGAGCAAGTAGACATAGGTTTCGATCTCGAGCTTCGGTATTCGATTTCGATCCCGACGTCACTTGCCTATCCGACTGAGCCCTTACGATTCGACCGGCGGCCCACTGCTAGCCAAACAGCTACTAGGGCTAGTCCAGATGTCGTTGGTCGTGTCTGAAATGCACGACAAGCTGCGCACGTACATATACTGCAGAATGCAAGGCTCGCGCTCGCGCCGCGGCGCGCTCGCGCAACGCTGCAGCTGCAGGACGCGCACGCGCAGCCTAGCGCCGCAGAGTCTGTATACGCACGTGCCACGGTGTGTGACATCCGATGATGGATATCGATGAACTCGCAAAAGGCTCTACACTGGAGGGGGCCCGACAACGGGGGATGCGGGGGACGCAGCGTACGTACAGCTGCAGTGGCGAAGGCTACCTGAAAGTTCACAAACCATGTGAAACGCTCTGGCTGTACACCGAGGACCGTCGTCCCTCGCACATGAAACGGATCGGAGTCTACTTCGTGCGCGCCACTGTACAGGCAGGGGGCCGGGGGCGCCGGCGCGGGCGGGGTGCCGCTCAGAGGTTGCCGCGGAGGGCCTGATCGCGCTCGATCGCCTCGAAGAGGGCCTTGAAGTTGCCCGCCCCGAAGCCCTGCGCGGCGCCGCGTCACCCCGCCGCCCCACGACCACCGCGCCGCCGGGGCGGGTCGGGGCGGGGCACGTTGTGGTTGCAGCGCTGGATGATCTCCAGGAAGACGGTGGGGCGGTCCTCGATGCACTTCGTGAAGATCTGCGAGCGCTCAGGCCGCCCCGGCGGCGAGGGGCGCCGGCGGCTCACCTGGAGCAGATAGCCCTGGTCATCGAAGTCCACGAGGATGTGCAGCTCCTGCGGGGGGCATCTCAGGCACTCCTGCCGGCGGGGGCGGGCGGTGCGGCGGGGGCGGGCGGGCGGGCCTGGAGCTTGTCGATGTCCTCCTTGACCTTGATCTTGGAGGAGGCGAGGCGGCGGCGCAGGTCGTCGTAGTAGGTGCTAGGGACGGTGAGGAAGTCGACGCCGCGCGCGCGGAGCATCGAGACGGCGTGCAGGATGTCCGGCACGTTCATCGCGATGTGCTGCACCCCCGCCCCCCCGTAGTACTCCACGTACTCCTGGATCTGCGACTTGCGCTTCCCCGACGCCGGCTCGTTGATCGGCATCTTCACCCGCTCCTCCGAGTCGCACATCACCTGCGCGCGCCCAGGTCGGCCGGGCGGAAAGAGGCGCCGGCGGCGGCGGGCCCGGCAGGGCGCACGATGGAGCGCAGAGAAGAGTACTCCGTGTGGATGTCCTTGTCATCCACTGACCAGAAGCGCTGCGAGAGCGCGCCGCTCAGCGGAGCGCCAGAATAGCGGGGCGGCATCGTGCGAGGGCCGCGGCGCGCCTTGAACTCGAGCTTGTCCTCGTACCACTTGCAGACGACCTCCATCTCGTTGTCGCCCTGGTTCCCCACCACGTGGTCCACGAAGTGGAGCCCAGGCTGCGGACTGCAGAGGGCGAGAATCATCGAGTGCGGCTCCGCGAGCGCGAGGCGCGGGCGCGCACAGGAGTGCGCAGAGAGGGTCGGTCTCCGCCACGGCGCGGAAGCCAGGCAGGAAGGTGCCCTTGTAGTTCGTGCGCTCGACCAGAGTGTGGACGGTGTCGCCGTACTGCCGGCGCGAGCGGTCAGAGGGAAGGCGTGGAGCACCGGCGGGTTGGGCGCACGGTCTGAATCGTCGCGAGCACAACGGTACCGTTCTCATCCTTGATCTCGCGCGGCTCGGAGACGCTCCTCGCTCCCTTCTTCAGCGCACGCTGCACGCCTCGCGAGTCAGATGCAAGAGTGCGCGCTGATCTATTTCCCTATTTCTAGGATGCCCATCCGCTGTGCGGGGCGGCTGCGGGAAATTCGCCCACGCACCTCATAGAGAAACCGGCAATCGTCAACTGTGAACGCGACGTCCCGCACGCCGTCGCCGTGGAGCTTCTGATGCTCTCCAAATACGTTGTTTCCCGGGTTGAGGGGCGACGAGAACGCGAAGAGGATCTGCATTGCGCAAACCGCGTAAGCGCTCGTCATTCAGATGAGCAGCCTGGCCCACGCACCTTTCCCTGCTTGACGACGTGTGTGGCGACGTCTCGCTGTCCGGTCTCCAGGCCCGCGTAGGCGCACGGCAGGAACCCGAAGCGCGTGATGAAGAAGCTGGCCGCCTGCCGCGCATTCCCAACCCAGAAGTGGATGTGATCGAACCCGAGGAACCGGCCTCGCTGCGGATACGCGACGTCAGCGGCGTGCGTCCGACAGAGGCGCCGCGCGGGGCGGCGCCGCGCGAGGGGTGGAGTCAAGCGCTCGTGCGCGGCGCCGGCGCGAGACTCACCGAAGCTGTTGCGCCGGACTGGACCATTGTAGTGATGCGGTTGCGCCTGTGACTGACCGAGTGCAAGCGCGGCGGGCGAGGCGCGGGCTTTATCTGCGGCGCTGGGCTCCCCCCCCCCCCTCCACTTCTTCTCGCGGGGGTACGCAACCGATACAGCGTCATGCTCGCCCGCGCTGCGGGCGGACACCGCAGCTAGCGTTACGGGTTTGATTGCTCCACCGTTTGTGGAGCCAGCCTTTGCTAGCTACCGGCTGCCCGCGGGCTTCCAGCGAGGCGCATTGATAACAGGCGCATTGATAAGACAAGCTTCCGGCATTGATAAGACATGGCGGTTCTAGCGGCGGGCTTCCGCATGACCGCGCACGACGCATCCAATGCCCACGAGGCCCAGGACCCTGCGATGCAGCACCTCAACCTGCAGCTGGCCATGGGCCAGCAGGTCCTCGTAGCTAAGACCCGCGTGCAGCCGCGGACTAGTCAGGCGGGCCCTGCTTTCCCCAGAGTAGGCTCGCTTGGAGCGTTGCCCCACACGGATGGCGCTCGAGGACCTGGGAGGCCGCCCGGCCACTCTCCGAACGGGCCGCTCAATGCCTCGCCTGGCCTTGCCCCGCAAGCAGCGCCCGCTGGAAACCACGATAGGAAACCTGCAGTGAGGATAGCTAGCAGTCAAAGCATACACAGCCAAGGCAACAGCAGGTGCTCAATATCTTTTCTTTCTTCAGCTGTTTAGCTACGGGATTTCTAGACTCTTTAGCTGCGAAGCTCAGCAGGGTAATCGTGCAGGGTAATCGGAGAGGAAGAAGATGAGGATTTCATTCCTCCGCCGCCCAAAGCTTTCGATGCTCCGATTGCTGTGCGTGCCTACTTCGCCCGAACGCCTCCCCGCTGTCCTCGTTGAGCCCCGCTGCAGATGTCTAGAGAAGAAATGGCACGTTTAGGAATAAGAACCGACACGCTCTCGGAATCTCAATTGGTACGCGCCGCGGCCATCCTGCCTCTCCTGCAGAGTTTCTCTAACATGAGGCTGACCGAGTGGGATCCCCAGAACATGAGGTTGAAGACGCAAGGCGACTACCAGTTTTGGTTCTCGATTCTCTCCTTGATCATCATGGTAGGCCTCGGGTTCGGTTCGGGCCTCGTGCGGTCGGCGCAGGTCGTGTATTTCAGACACGACCAACCTCAGGTCGTGCAAAAGGAAATCTCGTTTAACAATCGGGAGCCGGCGATTCACACCGACATACTTCGAGCCACCATTTCCTTGCTCTCTGTTCTCTTATGTGCGCCGCCGTCCGCGCTTCCTGCAGGGCGCCCCGGCCGCGGTCTCACTCCCCCCGCCCCCTCACGCCCCGCAGGCGTCTCCGTCGTGCGGTACTACAACATCCGCGTCAAAATCCTCGGTTCCACTCTTTTCTCGCACCATCGCCCCTCAAATTCTCCCTCCCCTCATGTTCTCCCCTCAGTGCGGAAGAACATCGTACCCCCAACTGCCGGCGTCTTCGCGGCCGGCCTCTCCTTCCGCCTAGGCTTCGAACTCATGCAGGTCCGCCCTCGCACTCCCTCGCCGCTGCCGCCCGGCCTGATTGGGGCCTCAGTGCCTGATCCACAACTGCCCGTACATCGACCGCGCGCCGCCCATCCTCGAGAACGTGGTCACGCTGGTGCGCCGCCGCGCCGCGCCGCGCCGCACTGCGCCGCGCCGCGCGCCGGGCCGAGCGTGCCTCAGATCATGTTCCTGCGGATGCGATACTTCTTCCGCTTCATGGTGATGCACTCCAAGCTATTTACCCCTTCCGGGCGCTTCATCGGCGCCGTGCGCCGCGCCCGCCCCCCCCGCCGCCGGCCCCCGCGCGCTCGCGGCTGACGGGGGCGGGGCGGGTGCAGCTCACGGGGGTGCACTACAGCGACTCGTTTGTGGTGCGGACGATACTCTTCAATCGTCCGTGGATCGTCATGGCGTGTGCCTACGCCATAATGCTCTCAACGACAAGCTATTGGCGAGGACTTGCCCGCCCCGGCCCCCGCGCCTGCTGCGCTGATTGGTTCGCAGCATGTATCAGTTTGAGCGACAGAACGCCGTCGACACTGGCACTGAGGAGGACAACGATCTGATGCTCTTTGTTAGCCCGCGCCCCGCGCCCCGCGCCGCCCCAGGGGGGGAGCGCGCTGAGGCGCCCCGCCCGCGCAGCGCAACAACATCTGGTGTGCCATCGTGACGTCCCTCGTGAGCCCCCGCCCCCCGAGGCCGCCCCATGGCCCCTCCAGGGCTTTGATCGCCCCCGCAGACCGTCGGCTACGGAGACAGTGCACACCCCGCGCGCCTGTAGTGCTCGAGGGGCGCTCACTGGGCGGCAGTGTACCCGCGGACGGACCTGGGGCGGCTGGTGGTGCTGCTGACCGCTGTGTGCGGGGCGTTCCTGACGGCCCTCTCCATCGCCCTCATCCACAACTCCCTCGAGCTCAATGTACAGCAGACCAAAGTCGTCCAGTTCCTCAAGAAGGTGCCCCGGCCCGCCCCGCCCCGCAGCCACCCCCCGCCCCCCGCCCCCGCCCCCCGCCCCCCGCCCCCGCCCCCCGCCCCCCGCCCCCGACCGGCCCGCAGGACGAGTACAAGACGCGCGTGAAGCTCTGCGCCGTGCGCTGCATGCAGGCGGTGAGGAAAAGACCCCTCGTCATCGTATATCAATCGGTGGCGTCTTCAGCTTTCGTGTTGATGTCGTGGGGCGACAGGCTTGGAGGCTGCACCTGGCGCGCAAGCGGGGCGCCTCGAGGCGGGCGCAGCGGGGGCTGGAGTACGGGATGTACGGGCACCTGCGGCGGTGGCGGCAGCTGAAGCAGTCGTACCAGTTCTCGAGCGTCGGGCTCGACGCCACCTACCACCACCAGGTCTCCGTCATCGAGGTCCGCCCCCGCGCCCCGCGCCCCTCGCCCCCGGCCGCGCCGACCGCCCCGCGCGCGCCTCCCCGCAGGCAATCTTCACGTGCGTCCGGGACCTCATAGCGCGACTCGAAGAGAACGGTATTTTGGAGAGCTCCGACTTTCCAATCGCGCCGCTGGCGGCCGAGGAGGCGACCCTCACCATGCGGCGCGCCTCCAGCGGCGAGCTCCACGAGCCCGACGGCGGCCGCGAGTCCCCGCACGGCCGCCGCTCCTCGCAGCAGTTCCAGGCGGGGAGCCCGCCGTCGCGGCCCCTCCTGGGGCCGCCCAAGGCCTCGCTGGCGGCGTCGCCGCGGCTGGGGGCGGCGAACGGGGGGGCGACGGCGCGGGTGGTGAGCCTGCCGGCGATGCCGGTGCCGCTGCGGGCGGCGGTGGCGCGGGTGGAGGGCCAGGTGGGGGAGCTGGCGGAGCGGCTGGAGGGCGTGGTGCGCATCCTCGAGCGCTCGACGGGGATCTCGATGGCGGAGGTGGCGCCCGCGCGCCCCGTCTCCGCCACCGTCAAGTCCCTCGCCAAGTCCATCAAGCTCCTCGCCCGCCCCAAGAGCCGCGTCGCCCCCAGCCCCCGGCCCGCCCCCGACCACGACGTCCCCGCACCCCCGGCCCCCGATCCCGACCCCGTGCCCCCCGCCCCGCCCGCCTCGGGCCCCGCGGCAGAGCACGTGGCCGCGGCGTCGGGGGCGGGGGCCACCGTGACGCTGATCGGCCTCGCGTCGAGCCGGAACCCGAGCGCGGGGAGCGGGCTGGAGAGCCCCGACGCGGCGGGCGCCGCCAGCGATGCCCCGACGAGCGCCCTGGTCACGTGGGTCAGCCCGGGGTCGGAGCGCGGCGGCCTGGGGCGCTTCGGCGGCGGCGGGGTGCACGCGGCGGCGCTACACCCGCTCGTCCTCGGGGCCGCCAGCGTGCCCCCGACCTCGGAGCGCGTCACGGCCCGCAGCCTCTCCGAGGGCCACGAGGAGGCGGCCCGGGCGCCCCCCGCCCACGGGCCGCCGCGCCTCTCCGCATCGTCGGTCCGGGAGGACCTCAACCTTTCGCCACCAGTGCGCTTCCTGCGTTGCAGCCTCCAGGCGCTCCTTATGACCGCCCCTCCTCAGGACGATGATGACTCTGTCCGGCCCGCCGGGCTCGCCCCCGCCTCCCTCTCCTCCCTTCCGGGCCCCTCCCGCGCCCGCAGTGCCACCTCCCCACCCCCAACACTTCACATGGACCCTCCGCCCCTCCCTGGCGACGTTCTTCCGCCGTCGGAGGCTGCTTAACTCTGTTTGCCATCCGGCTTTTGCATTTCTGTTGCAGCATTCTGCCCGTTGCTTCCCCTATCCGGTCGCAACCTCCTCGAGCTGAGCCTTCATAATCTGTATTTCTTGTCTAGTCCTTCGCATGCGCTGGCTGTAGTCTAGTGTCTGGCCTTAGTGTCTGTCCGTATACTTAGTGCCTTGCCGTCGTAGCGCCGACACACTGTGACAGCATCGCGCGTATACTTAGCAATTGTAGGATGATTAATATTCTTCTGGATTGGGACTTCGCAATTGAACGCGCGCGCATGCCGCATGCAGTGCACGCCTCCGCCCCGATGGAATTTTGAACACACAGCATCGCACCTGCAGGTCACAGCCTGGCCCAGTGGCACTGCGCGGCATGCGCAGCAGGTCTAGATCTCCGGCTTCGCGATTCACTCCCACACGTCGCAGGCGTGTCTCGACAGCGTTACGCTGAGCTCGAGGGGATACCGGATTCTGCCCGAGCGCGAGGATGTCGGCCCCAGCGACAGCGACCGCAAATCCGGAGGAGGATCGGAGAATGAAGGTGCTGGCAGACTACAGGAAGCGTCTGCTGGAACACAAGGAGCTGGAAGGCAAAGTGAAGAGCAGTGCGTCCTCCCGTGCTCTCTGCGCATGTGCGGCGCGATGCAAGTGCCTGTAGCAATCGATGCACGGCCGGCATGGCGCCGCCGTCGATCTGAAGCGCCTCAATGGCTAAGACGCTGCTGCCGCCGCCGCAGTGCGGGAGCAGCTGAAGCAGCTCAAGAAAGACTATGATAAGACCGAGGATGACCTCAAGGCGCTGCAAAGTGTGGGGCAAATCATCGGAGAGGTGCTGCGGCAGTTGGACGAAGACCGATGTACGCATTCCCCATTCCCCGCGCCGCGTAGCTCCGCGCAGGAAGCTTAGCTTCGCGCGCAAGTCGCCACGCCGCCTTCCACTAGCGCCCCAACTACCGCCCGCAACCCACTTGCATACGCGCCACTGACCGCTGCATTGACCCCCCGCGACAGTCATCGTGAAAGCATCGAGCGGCCCGCGCTACGTAGTTGGCATTCGAAGCAAAGTGGACAAGTCAAAACTGACGCCGGGCACGCGCGTGGCGTTGGACATGACCACGCTGACTGTGATGCGGATGCTGCCCCGCGAGGTCGACCCAGTCGTGTATCACATGCTTCACGAAGATCCTGGGAACGTCAGCTACAGCCAGATTGGCGGACTTTCCGATCAGATTCGCGAGCTGCGTGAGGTCCGCTGTCCCATGATATGCCGCTCCTTCTGTCCCTGCCCTCATGCATCGTAGGTCATCGAGCTTCCTCTCATCAATCCGGAGCTGTTCCAGCGCGTCGGCATCAAGGCGCCGAAGGGTGTCTTGTTGTACGGGCCGCCTGGCACCGGCAAGACGCTCCTCGCGCGTGCCATCGCTTCCAACATCGAGGCGAACTTCTTGAAGGTAAACGAACGATACCTTTCTAACTGGGATATTTGTACCCTCTTATTGTACCATTTTAACGCGAAAGCAGGTGGTTTCTTCTGCGATCGTCGACAAGTACATTGGAGAGAGCGCGCGGCTCATCCGCGAGATGTTCGGTGGGCGCTACGTGCTGACATAGTCTTTTCGGTCATTCCTCGAACATTCCGCCCAGGCTACGCGAAGGACCACCAGCCATGTATCATTTTCATGGACGAAATTGATGCCATCGGCGGGCGGCGATTCTCCGAGGGCACGTCCGCAGACCGTGAGATTCAGCGCACTCTGATGGAGGTCTGGCTAGCTACCCCTTCTGCAGTTCGCACGGAGCTGACGCCCCGCGGCAGCTCCTAAACCAGCTGGACGGGTTCGACCAGCTTGGCGCGGTCAGCGTCTCGCTCGATTCTTCCTCCCCTGCAGGCGCTCAAGCCGCGCGCAGGTGAAGATGATCATGGCAACCAACAGGCCCGACACGCTCGACCCCGCGCTGCTGCGGCCCGGCCGTCTCGACCGCAAGATCGAGATCCCTCTTCCCAATGAAGTGGTCCGCGCCGCCCCTGCAACCTGCCCGGCTCTCCTCCGCTGAGCATCGGCGCAGGGGCGGATGGAAGTGCTCAAAATCCACGCATCCAAAATCACTAAGCACGGCGACATTGGTATGCGGCAGCCCCCTCCCTCGGTCGACTGGCCCCTTACCCGCGCCCAGACTACGAGGCGATCATCAAGCTCGCGGACGGCTTCAATGGCGCGGACCTGCGCAACATCTGCACGGAGGCGGGCCTCTTCGCCATCCGCGACGAGCGGGACTACGTGACCCAGGCGCGCCGCCTGCCGGCCCGGCGCGCGCCCCCGTTCTTACGCGCGTTGCAGGAGGACTTCATGAAGGCCGTACGCAAGATGGCCGACCTGAAGAAGCTAGAGTCCAAGATCGACTACAAGCAAGTGTAATATCACGCTTCTCTTCTCGGGCCCTCCACTCCCGCCCGCAAACTTCTTTTTCCTCCTTCCCTTCCCACTCTCTCCATCCCCTCTCTTTCTGCCCAAATCTGTAGAAATCGGACATCCTCTGGGCCGCGAGGGGCGGAGCGCGGGTGCCCGGGCGGCAGCGCTTCGCGCGCCGCTTCGAAAATGCATCTGGCAAAGGATGCACGCGTTAAACGCCGCCTATATACCGCGAGCTCGAGCTCGAAGATGGAGAAGCGCAGCTTTTGAAGCGGGCGCCCTGGGGTACGGGCTCAGATTCCAGCGGCGGCGGCGCTGCCGCACGCAACACGCAGAATGAATCCTTACGGCGCCCCGCCGTTCGCTTATGGCCAGTCGGCGCCAGCGCTCACGCCTCAGCAACAAATTCAAGCGGCGATGCAGCGGCAGCAAGCGGGTAACCAAGCGATGGGGGATGCCCTGGTCGCAAGGCAACAGCTTCAAGCTGCGGCTCAGTTTCGGGCCCCTCACGCGTCCATGGCATACGGAGCCATGCCCGGCGCAATGCCGGGCGTGCCAGGCGCGACGCCGCTGATGCCCGGCGCGATGCCGATGCAAGGAATGCTTCCGGTACAAGGTTTGACGTCCGCTCAATTCGCCGCTATGCAGCAGGCGGCGATGCAGCAGGCAGCACAGGTCCGTGTCCTTCGACGCCCGAGCTCAGTATCTGACAAATATTGTCTGCAGATGCAGCAGATGCAGCAGCAGATGCAGCAAAAGAGTGCAGCGGAAAGCAGCTTCGGCGCCCTCCTTTCGATGGCGCTGCCCGGCAAGAGCGGTCCTAGCTCCACGCGTGCGCTCGCCCGACACTCTCGTAGCTTGCCTGACTATATCTTCGGCGCGCAGAGATGCCGTCCCTGGCTAGCCTGATTTCGACGCGTGCGCGCCGGTAGCCAAACTTCTCGCACTGCGCTGAGCTCGCTCGCAGCAGCGCCATCGTCTGGCACTTCATTATCTGTCTCTTCTGGGATGTTACCACCTGTCCCTTTGCCAACTGCCCCAGCCCCCATGATGCCTCATGGTCTGTGCTCTCTTAAAAACATTTCTTTTTCGCTCCTTCTGACGACTGCTGCTCATAGGCTTCGGCGTACCGGCCGGCTTGGCATCGGGTTCAGTTCCCGTCGCGCCGTCGGCCGCGGGCGCCACATCGCTTGCTGCGGGCTCGACCTTTGCGCCGGGGTTCCTCTCTGCATTCGGAGACCCCACAGCGGCCCCGCAGCCCATGCAGGCCCATGGAATGCCAACGGCTCAGCCGCTTCAACCTCAAGCATCGCAGCCGCCCGCGTTCTCCGGCGCTCCGGCGCCGCAGGTGCTCCAGCCGCTGGGCTTCTCCACCCCGCAGATGATGCAGCTGCCTCAAGCGCCCGCCTCGGCTCCGCAGCCCTCCCCTTCAGTAGCTGCAGCAGCTGACAAAGACGCGTTCGAATGGTCCGAACCCGTGTCGGCGCCGGCTCCGGCACCAGAGGCGA
The DNA here is from genome assembly GCA_004431415.1 of Cyanophora paradoxa. Lineage (NCBI taxonomy): Eukaryota > Glaucocystophyceae > Cyanophorales > Cyanophoraceae > Cyanophora > Cyanophora paradoxa. Next base: position 16,362 of record QPMI01000170.1, on the reverse strand, counting down.
TGGCCCCGGCGGTGGAAGCCGCGGCTACGCCCTCCGCCGCGGATGGTTTCGGGGATTTCGAGTCGGCATCGGCTCCGGAGCACGACCGGTCGGCGGGGCAGCGTGAGGAGGCGCACTCACCGGCAGCAGCGGCAGAAGAGGCGCCGGCGGCGCCAGCGCCGGCGCCGGCGGGGCCGCAGTTCCAGCTGAGCGCGGTGCTGGGAGGGAAGCAGATGACGGCCGACTCGCTGCTGGCCGGCTTCCTCGTCGAGCACAAGCAGGTCTCCACCCCGCTCGGCGCTCTCCCCGCTCCCGGCTCCGCCCATGCCCCCGCCCCCGCCCTTGCCCCCGCTCCTGCCGCGGTCCTGGCCACGGCGGCCCCGCTGCCGCCCCCCCGGTCGGCCCCGATCCCGCTGGAGGATATGCCGCCGCTCGTCATGCCCACGGAGCAACCCGCGGCGCAGTTCCAGAGTGGCCCTTTCGCCACCACCCCGTCTCCGATGCCGGCCCTCGACCTCTTCGCTGGAGCGCACGCCGCTGCGGGTGGAGCGGCGGCCCTCGTGGGCGCCCCCGTCGGCCTTCCGCTCCCGCAGGCGATGCAGGGGGCCTCCCCCCAATTCCCAGCACCCGCCCCGGCGCCGGGCCTGGCCCCCTCCCACGACGACTTCGGCGACTTCGAAGGCTTTCAGTCCGCCCCCGCATTCCCGGACGAGCACCCCTCCCCGTCGCCCCCCATCCCCTCGCCCCCAGCCTCCAACCAGCTCCCCTCCCGCGGCGCCCTCGCGTTCGGAGCACCCCAATCCGACTTCGCCTCTCTCGGGGTCTTCCAACCAGCACCGGCCCCAGCGGCGCCGTTCGCTGCGCCGGCAGCTATGGGCTCGATGGGCGGCTTCCAGGCGGCTCCGGCCCCAGCGGCGCCGTTCGCTGCGCCGGCAGCTATGGGCTCGACGGGCGGCTTCCAGGCGGCTCCGGCCCCAGCGGCGCCGTTCGCTACGCCGGCAGCTATGGGCTCGATGGGCGGCTTCCAGGCGGCTCCGGCCCCAGCGGCGCCGTTCGCTGCGCCGGCAGCTATGGGCTCGATGGGCGGCTTCCAGGCGGCTCCGGCCCCAGCGGCGCCGTTCGCTGCGCCGGCAGCTATGGGCTCGACGGGCGGCTTCCAGGCGGCTCCGGCCCCAGCGGCGCCGTTCGCTGCACCGGCAGCTATGGGCTCGATGGGCGGCTTCCAGGCGGCTCCGGCCCCAGCGGCGCCGTTCGCTGCGCCGGCAGCTATGGGCTCGACGGGCGGCTTCCAGGCGGCTCCGGCCCCAGCGGCGCCGTTCGCTGCGCCGGCAGCTATGGGCTCGATGGGCGGCTTCCAGGCGGCTCCGGCCCCAGCGGCGCCGTTCGCTGCGCCGGCAGCTATGGGCTCGACGGGCGGCTTCCAGGCGGCTCCGGCCCCAGCGGCGCCGTTCGCTGCGCCGGCAGCTATGGGCTCGATGGGCGGCTTCCAGGCGGCTCCGGCCCCAGCGGCGCCGTTCGCTGCGCCGGCAGCTATGGGCTCGATGGGCGGCTTCCAGGCGGCTCCGGCCCCAGCGGCGCCGTTCGCTGCGCCGGCAGCTATGGGCTCGATGGGCGGCTTCCAGGCGGCTCAGCCAGCGGCGCCGTTCGCTGCACCGGCAGCTATGGGCTCGATGGGCGGCTTCCAGGCGGCTCCGGACCCAGCGGCGCCGTTCGCTGCGCCGGAAGCTATGGGCTCGATGGGCGGCTTCCAGGCGGCTCAGCCAGCGGCGCCGTTCGCTGCGCCGGCAGCTATGGGCTTGATGGGCGGCTTTCAGGCGGCTCAGCCAGCGGTTGCAGCGGAATCGTTCACGCCGTCCTTCGGCGATCTCGAGCCGGGGCCCGAGGCAGCGGTTGCGCCGGCGATCGTCGGGCCGCCGACGATGGGGTCGCTTGGCGCCGTGAAGGTCGCGCCGGCGACGGCGGCGTCCCCCACGCCGCCGCCGCTCGACGGCGATCTCGCCGACTTCCTCGCCGCTGCCGACCGTGCCGCCGCCTCCCCGCCCCCCGCCCCCGCCGAGCCCGTCACCCCCGCCAAGGCACCCCAGGCCCTCGCCGCCCCCTCCCCGGGGGGCGACCTGCTGGCCTTCAGCCCGGGGCCTGCGGCGGCCCCCCAGGAGGCGGCGCCGGCGGGGGCGGCAGGGGCAGAGGGGCGCCCCCCCGGGATGCTCTCGTTCGAGGGGGCGGCTGATGCAGTGGAGGACCTCGACGCCCTCGGTCTGGACGCCCCGGCCCCGCACCCCGCGCCCGCTCCCGCCCCGCGCGCTTCCCCGACAGCCCCGCCCTCGCCGCCCGCCCGCCACCCCGCCGCCCGAGGTGCCGGCGGCGCCGATCGCCGCGGCGCCGACCGTGCCGGGGCTCGCGGGATTTGCGGCGGGCCCGGCTTGCGCTTCGCCGGCGATGAATCTCGCCGACCAGCTCGCCGCCCTCTACGCTGTGCGTTCCTTTCTAGGCGGACTTCCCCCGCGCTGACCCGCCCCCGACAGAGCACGCCTGTCGGCCCGGCGCCGGCGGCCGCTTCGGCGGCTGCTCCCCTCCCCGTGGTCGCAGCTCCACTCGCGGCGGCGCCTCCGGCTCCGGCTCCGGCGGCGGCGGCGGCGGCCGAGGAGGAGGAGGACTTCTTCGGGGAATTTGCGGCGGCGCCGGCGGTGAAGCCGGCCGCCGGAGCCGCGCCCGTCGCCCCGGCCTCTCCCCTGCGGGGCGCCCTCGGCCCGCAGCCTCCGGTCGCCCCGATGGGGCGGGCGGCAGCGGCGTCGCCAGAAAAGGCCGCTGGCGCCGCGGCGCCGCCGTCGCCGGAAGGGCGGCGGGCGGCGGTGGCGCGGCCGCCGGCGCCGCGCTCGCCGCAGAAGACGATCGTGGCGACGGCGGGGCCGCTCTCGCCCGCGGGGCGCGCTCGCCGCTCGGGCGCCGCGGCTCCCGCTCCCGCTCGCCGTCGCCGCGCACCGCGAGCCCGTCGCCCGACGCCGGCGAGGTCCCCGAGGCGATGGCGGTGCGCCCCGCCACTCCCCGCCTCCCGCCGCGCCGCTGACGCGGGGCAGGCGGCGTTCGAGGAGGAGGCGGGGGAGGGGGGCCTGGAGCGGGCGGGGAGCAACCCGTTCCTGGTGCGGACGGGGAGCAACCCGAGGCCGAGCGCCGACCCGATCGCGCTGGCGGGGGACGAGCCGGTGCCCACGGGCATCCTCCGCGCCCCGTCCCTCTCCACCTCCAACCCCTTTGCCGCCTCCTCCATCCCCCCCCGCTCCTCCTCTTCCACCTGGGAGAGCCACTCGCAGCCGTCCCCACCGTCTCCCCGCGCTCCGCCCCCGCCCCAGCCCCTGCCCCGCCCGCCCCGCTCGCCATCCCCGCCCCCGCCGCTGCCGAGGCCCCCGCCGCCTTCTCCGCCGCCTTCCTCGCCGCCTTCGGAGCGCCCGCCGCGTCGGCCGCCGCCCCGCCCACGCCGGCGGGGCCGGCCGCCGATCCCGCAGCGGGCGCGGCGAAGGGGCTCGACGACGACTTCGACTTCACCGGCTTCACCGCCGCCCCCTCCGCCCCGGCATCGGCACCGGCCCCCGTCCCGCTCGTCCCCGCCCCGGCCCCCGCCTTACGGGCCCCGCCGCCGGCGCCCGCCCCGGCGGCAGTTGACGACTTCGACCTGCTGGGTGCCTTCGAGTCGGCGGCGGCCCCCGCGGCGGCCCCCGCGGCGGCCACCCCCTTCCAGGCCGACTTCGACGACTTCCTAATGGCGCCAGCGGCCCCGGCCCCGGCCCGGCCCCGGCCCCGGCCCCGGCCCCGGCGGCCGGCGCGGCGGCGGCGGGGCAGGAGTCGAGCTCGCAGCGGGCGCTGGGGGCGGGCAAGGGCGGGGCCGGGGCGAGCCCGCCGCGGAAGGTGCTCCTCGGGCAGATCGACGAGTTCGACGACGCCCTCGACGAGGTGCCCCGCCCCTGCCCGCCCCGCCGGCCCCCGACCCGCCCCCGCAGGTTTCCCTCGCCGAGGCCGACGCAGCCGCCCGCGCCGCCGCCGCCGCCCACCCGCACGCTCCGGCCCCCGTCCCCGCCCCGGCCCCCGCGCTGGCGCCTCTGAGCACGCCGCTGGCGGCGGCTTCGAGCGAAGAGGGGGCGCACGCGACGCCGCTGTCGCCGCGGGGCGCGACGGCGGCCGCCGCGGCGCTCGCGCAGCTGATGGAGCAGCCGCCGCGGCCCGTTCACGGCCCCCCGCCGCCGGCCTCCGTCTCCGCGCGCGTCCTCCCCGTGGCGGAGCCGCCTCGGCCGGCCGCGCCTCCGCGGGCCGGCTCCTTCGGCGGCTCCTCGTCGCAGCGGGCGGCGGCGCCGCCGATGTCGGACCCGCGGGTGGCGGCGGCGAGCCGGGGCTCGGCGGACGGGGCGCTGGCGATGCGGGTGCAGGCGCCGCAGCCGTCGCTGGCGGCGCAGCTGCTGAAGGCGAACGAGCGGGAGCAGGCGGCGGGGTCGTCGGAGCGGCGCGAGTGGGGCACGTCGCGCATGCACAAGGTCCTCGCCTCGCTCGTCGAGCAGGAGCGCATGCCCGAGGCGCTCGCCTGCTACAACCACCTCGAGATCGAGATCAAGATCGTCGAGATGCGGCGCCAGAAGGCCGGCAGCGACGAGCTGAAGCAGCTGCAGTCGCTCCTCTACCCGGCGAAGGAGGTGCTGGTGTGGTTCGAGCGTGCGGAGAAGGCGCCGACGACCCTCGCCTCCATGCTCGCCGACCTCGCCGCCGCCGGCATCCACCCCGAGCAGGCGCCCCCGCCCCGCCCCCCGCCGGCCCCCGCCCCCGCTGACGGGGCGGGGCGCAGGTCGAGGGCTTCCGCAGCGAGTTTGTGGAGCGCTTCGCGGAGGGCGTGCGCGCCGACGACGTCCCCGAGTGCGCCAAGGTCCACGCCGACGCCACCCGCTCCTTCCGGTGCCCCCGCCACCGCCCCGCCCCCGCGCGCGGCTGAGGCGGCGCAGGGCGCTGGTGATCGTGGGGCCGGAGCGGCAGGAGCAGTACCTGCGGGAGTGGCGGCAGGCGCTGCAGTGCTGCCTGCTGGAGATCCAGGCGGCGGACGACTTCGTGGCGCGCCGCATCGCGCCGGCCTCGCCGCAGCAGCTCGAGGAGCTCCTCGCCCTCCAGCCCCTCATCGTCTACTTCCGCGGTGCGCGGCGCCCCCGCGCGCAGGCCGCGCTGCCGCCGCCTCCCTGAGGGGCCCCGGGGGCAGCGATCGTGGAGGTCTTCCGCGTGGCGTCGCGGCTGGCGACGGCGGCGCGGGGGATCGGGACGGCGTGGTGGCGGTGCCGGCAGACGGGGGCGTACACGGGGGCGGTGAACGCGCTGAACGAGCTGGTGCGGGAGACGACGGCGACGTGGGAGGCGCTGCGGGGGCGCGTCAACCGCCTCGCCCCCCGCGACCTCTTCATCCCCGACATCCGCTGGAAGAAGGGGCCCCTCACCGTCCTCGACGAGGGCACCGTCCGCATGCCCGACCCCTCCCGCTGCGCCCTCTGCCTCCTCCCCATCCGCGCGCCCCCCGGCGGCGCCGCCGCGACGGGCCCGGCGGCGCGGGCGGCGGGGGCCTCGGCGGAGGGCGGGGCAGCCTCTGGGGCGCGGGCGCAGGAGATCATGACGGACATGAACGCGGGGGCGGGGCAGCTCGCGTGGGGCGCCCACTCCTTCCACTCCTCCTGCGCCAACTTCTGGTCGAACCGCGTCGCCCCGCTGCCCCCCGGCATCGCCGCCCCCGCTGGCGCCTCCCCCGCCAAGGCCCCCCACGCCCCCGAGTTCGACTCCCCGTAGCTCGAAATTGCTGCCCTCGACTGCTAGTCTTCTGCCTAGTTCTCCTGTCTGCCGCGAGTGCCGCCTCGGCCGCACGTCTTCGTTTTCAAATGATCATGATGGCACGCAACTTAGCTCGCCGCAACTTTTGAAAGGTTCCATTGAGCCTCGGAGATTCGCACAGCGGGCCCTCACTGGAGGGCGTCGAGGGCCTGGCGGGCGCGCATGGAGACCTGGAAGTCTTCGTCTTCCACGAGCGGCTCCAGGAGCTCGACGGCGCGCTTGTCGCCAAGCTCTCCAAGGGCTACGATCGCCGCCAGTTTTACCCAAATGTCTGGTGCTACGTGTCAGGCGCGGGTGGGGCGGCGCGGGTGGGGCGGCGCGGGTGGGGCGGCACGCACCGGCCTCGTCCGTGGCCCCCCGGAGTGCAGACACGATGAGGTCGTACCCCCTCGGGTCCTGCGCTGGCGCGGTCGAGGCGCCGGAGGGGCGGGCCGGGGCGGGGGAGCGGGGGGGCGTGCCTTGAGCTCCCCGAGGGCGGCGACGATGGCGGTGCGGACGGACCTGGAAGGACTCTGAGCGCGGACCCAGTGCGCTCTGCGGGCCTGGGCACGAGCCAACGGACCAGTCGGCGCTCTGCAGGAGCTTGTCCTGCAGCGCGGGGAAGCAGCGCGCCAGCTTCAGCGCCCCGATCGCGTCCGCCGCCGCCGCCTGGATTGTCGCCTGCGCCCGCCGCGCGTGAGGGCGGCGCGGGGAAGGCGGCGCGCGGCGGCGCGCACGTCCGGCTCATTGAAGAGGCTCTAAAGCCCGACGTCGTGGAGTTAGTCGGGGCGGGGCGGACGTCGGCGGGGAGGGGCGGACGTCCTCGAGGGCCATAGCAACTGCCGCCTCGTCGAGCCCCTCCACCTGCCCGAAGCTCGCGATGCTGCTGACGGCCTGCGCATGCCGGTGCGCGTCAGATCGCCGACTCGGGGGCATTCGCAGTCTCGCCGCGCCTGGAATCTGCACGCCGCATCGACATCTTTTGCAGCCTGGAGAAGCATCGGGATCGCCAGCCTGCCGGGATACTGCACCCGCCACGCCCCGCCGTCAGCCTGCTTGCAATTGCACCGATATTGATTGCAATTGCACCGCGCGCGTGCCGCGGATGGCGGCCGACCGCTCCTGCGGGTCCTCGCTCTGCATGCGAAAGAAGCGCCTCACTTCAGCCGGCGCGCATGAGCAGCGCTGTGGGCGCGTGCCTTGTACTTGTCGGCGAACTCCTTCACCGGAGCCTCGTCAGATTGGCAGCGGCACGGCAACGTCGGCGCGTAGAATTCAAACAGCTGCCTAACGCTTGTGCGGCATGCGAATTTGAAGGCGCGCGTCTGCCGGCCGAAAAACTCCGACGAACGAGCTGCTGGCTGGCGTGCGAAGGCGCCCGTTGCGGCTGTGGATGCTCGAATTGCAATAAGCGGCTCCTGCTGCAGCTGCGGCCGCGATGAGACACTGACGGCGGGCAGGACGAAGCAGGCCATGGCACGGGGCTACTTTGCAACACAGGAAATGCACCCACCCAGGAACCGAACCAGCAACGCTCAGCGGCGCCACGCCGCCAGCGGCCAGCAGTACACGTGCCCATGGCCAGCACATGTACACGAGCTTTAGCTAGCTATAGCTATATGGTGGCGGCAATAACATGGCGGCGCGCCGATGGGCTTGGTCATGGTGAGGCCTAGGCCGTCGACGACGTCGACGTCGGATCACTGAGTCATCCGATCATCGATATCGGATGATATCGATCGCGCCGGCGCCGCGGCGGCCGACGGTCGGATCATCCTCGGATCCGCTCCGATGATCGATACCGGATTTCCGAAGTTCTTCGAATTCACTACATGAGCCACGACTCTCCTGTTCCCCCCATATACCGGTACTACGGTAGCTAGCGCTATAGCGCTAGCTAGCCCTAGTAGGTACGAATTCAATCCCCGCCCCCCTCCTCTCCTCTTCGATTGCAATGCGCGGCCGCGAGTTCAGCCGCAGGGCAAGGCTTAACTTGGAGGAGCCGCGGCCCGCGAGCCGCTTCGCCAAGTCTATTGCAATTCCGGGGGAATTGGTATGCGGCGGGCGGCGGGTGGTGCCGGGTGGCCTGGTGCCGGGCGAGGCCTACTTCATTCGGAGGCCGACGCCCTTTGAGGCGTAGGGGTTGTAGTCCGAGACGTACTCCTCGACGAGGCGGATCTTGTTGACGTACTCCTTCTCCTTGGCCAGGTCCTCCGCGATCGCCATGATCTCCCCCAGCCCCAGCTTCGGCTTCTCGAACGTCGGCAGCGGGTCCTGCCCGCCCCGCCCCCTCAGCGAGCCGCCGGGCCCGGGCTCGGCGAGCGGGGCGGCCGGCCTTGGCATTGACGAGGCGCTTCCCGAGCTCGGAGACGCCGACCTGCCGGGGCGCGCTTCAGGGCGGCGCTCGGCGGGCGGGGCGGGGCGGGGAGGGCGGGGGCGGCGCCTGCTTGATGTACTGCATGATGGAGTCGTCGTACATGCGCGCCCGGATCGCCCCCTGCAGCCCCGCCCCGCGTCGGCGTCGGGGGCGGGGCCGGGGCGGGGCCGGGGCCGGGGCCGGGAGCGGGCACGATGAAGTCGGTGGACTGGCCGGGGTAGCGGGTGAGGAGCTCTCGGACGTCCTCCCTGGAGAGGCCCTCCTCCTTGAACATGCAGAAGGCGACCTCCACGCGGTCCTCGAAGCTCGGCTTCCAGTAGAACTTGTCCATCCGCCCGTCCCGCAGCAGCGGCGCGTACACCGTCGACAGGTCGTTCCCCGTGATGATGATCGGCACCCGCTTCGTCTTCTCCTTGATGTACTCGCTCAGCTGCACGTTGTCCCTGCCGCCCCCCCGCGCGTCCGCCACGCCCGCCGCGCGGCGGGGCGAGCGGGGCGGCGGCGGCGCACGGGTTGTCGGCAATGTTCATGAGGGCGCCGGAGAAGGTCTGCATGTTCACGGTGTACTGCGTGTTGTCTGCGCCCCGGCGCGTGAGGCGCGGGGCGGCAGGGGGCGGGGGGTCGGGGCGGGGCGGACAGGAGAGGCGGCCGATGCCGGCGTCGAGGTCGTTGATCATGAGGACGCACATCTTGCCCTTGAAGATCTCGTTGCTCGCCTCGATGTAGCGCCGCCGCAGCAGCGCCGCCGGCTCCCCCGCGTTCTTCGACTCCAGCTCCCCCGCGCTCATCACCACCGGCTCCACCCCCATCTTCTTCAGCACCAGCTCCTGCCCAGCCCCCGACCCCCTCGCCTCCGCCGCCCCCGCCGCGGCGCGGGCCCACGCACCACGCCGAACGACTTGCCCTCGCCCTTGGCGCCCCAGACGCCTGCGGGGCGGGCGCGCTCGCCGGGGGCGGGGCGGGGGGCGGGGGCGAGGGAGGAGAGCCTGGCGGGGCGCACCGAGGATGAGGGGCACCTGGACCTTGTCGAGCGTGTGCATGATCATGTTCTTCACTGCGGGGCCCCGCGTGAGGGGTGCGGGAGGGGTGGGGGCGCCCCGCTGCGCCCGGCCGGCGCCACGCACCGATGTGCGTGACGATGCGCTCCTCGAACTCCTTCGGCACGTACTGCGCGGCCCCCGGCGCGTCAGCCCCGCGCGCCGCGCCGCCCCGCGTCGCTCGCCGGCGCACGAAGTCGCCCTCGATGTTGCGGAGCGCCTTCGTCTTCGCCATTCGATAATCGAACACGAAGTCTGACGAAATTATGGGGCACCGTCGGAGGCTCGGAGCGAAGGCCAGACGTACCCGCGTCCTTCCCCAGGAAGTTACCCTGCCCGCCCCCGGCCCCTCAGCCGCCCCGCCCCGCCCCGCCGCCCGCCCCGCCGCGCCCAACGCACTGCGAAGACGTCGGGGATCGCCCCCTTCTTCGCCCCTGCGCCGCGCGCTCAGAGCCTACCCCGGCGAGGGATGAGGGCGCGGCGCCGCCGGCTCACCCGCCGTGATGTTCCTGCGTACGCGCCGGCGGGGCGTCAGGGGCCGGCTCGCGCGGGGCGCGCGGGGCGCGCGGCGCACGTGTTGCCCGCGGCGATGCTCGTCTGGTCCCACTTGACGCTCGCCCACTCCTCGTTCTGCGGCGCCGGGCGGGCACGCGTGAACGGGCCGCACGGCGGGGCGGCGAGCAGTGGCTCCGCGTGCGAACGGCCACTGCGGCCGGGCGGAGATGCGAGGCGAGGCACCTTCTTCCTCTTCTGAATCTTCTCCCACTTCATGCGCTGCGCGGCCGGTCAGGCCCGATCGCTCCCGGTCAACGTCGCGCGCGCGGCACGGCGCGGTTGGCACCTGCTCGTACGTCATTTCCCTGCCGACGTACGATCGATCAGACGCGTTGCGAACAAGCTTTTGCGCTTGGCCAGCCCTCTAGCTACGCGTCGCTAGGCCCCCCCCTGCGCGACTAACGCCGGAGTAGCTAAGCTCGGGGAGGGAGGGCGACGGACTGGAGACGCATTTGCGACAGCTTCCGCTCCGTGTCCTCCTCCCATACATCGCGAATGCCTGCGATTACCTCGAAGCGGACGCGGCTGGGACGCGGCCTGAGCAGGGTCCGCGTCCGAAGCTTCTGGCCGTACGCCTCGGTTCTCGAGGACGCAACGGGTCCCTGGCGTGCGATCGGGTCGGGTCAGCGTGCGAGGCTGCATGGGTTCCAACGGGAGGCGCACGGTGCGCCGGGAAGGCAACAGCGCTGAGCTGGCTGAAAACGCCTGCATTCTTCTAGCCGGCTATGCGCTGCGCTGGCTGCGACTGCTGGATCGGATGCTAGCGCTCAACTTCGTCCTAGGCCTCTATACCCCTCTCTCCGCCCCCCATCGGGAGCGAAGAGTCAAGCTGAAGCCTGCGCACATGCACCCTTCGATCGCCAAGGCCCTGCGCTGCAGCTGATAGCTTCACTTTCGATTCCTATCGCTAAACAAGTATGCCTCGTTTTATATCTCCGGCACTGCAGACGCGCCGCGGGGCCCTGTGGCGGTGCCAGCCGGCGCCAGCGCAGCTGCGGGCGCGCCGAGGAACGGGGTGGCGGGGGAGGGGGCGCGGGGACCGCCGGGGAGGCCGATGGGGCTCTGGCGGCCGAGGCTGGAGGAGGAGGCGGAGGCGGTGGAGAGCATGGCGAGGCGGCGGGCGGCGGCGTTGCCGGACTGGGCGAGCATGGAGGCGAAGATGCCGCCCTCGATGGCGGCGAGGGCGCGGGGGGAGTCGAACTCGGCGACCTGGCCCTGGTCCAGCACCAGCACGCGGTCGGCGTCGAGGATCGTGTTGAGGCGGTCTGGGGGGCAGTCGGGGGCGGCCGGGGGCTCTGGGCGGGGGGGCGGGGCGGGGGCCGCACGGGCGATGGCGAGGACGGTGGCGTCCTTGAACTCCTCCCGCACCGTCGCCTGGATGGCGGCGTCGGTGGCCTGGTCCACGCTGCTCGTCGCCTCGTCCAGGACGAGGATCTTCGACTTGCGCAGCAGGCACCGCCCCAGGCACACCAGCTGCTTCTGCCCCGCCGAGAGGTTCGACCCGCCCTCCGAGATCGGGTACTCGAGCTTCTTCTCGTGCTCCTCCACCAGCCGCCGCATCCCGATCCGGTCCACCACGCTCTGCGCCCCCGCGTGAGCCAAGGCGGGGCGGGCCAGCGGCGGCGGGGGCCGCGGGGCGGGGGCGGGCCCAGAGCTCGGGGTCGGAGTGGAGGGAGAAGGGGTCGAGGTTGGAGCGGAGGGAGCCGGAGAAGAGGACGGGGTCCTGGGGGATGATGGAGAGCTTGGAGCGCAGGTCCTCCGTCCCGATCGCCGTGATGTCCACGCCGTCGACGCGGATGGCGCCCCCCGCCGGCTCCACGAGGCGGAAGAGGGCCGTCATGAGGGTCGACTTGCCGGCCCCCGTGCGGCCGACGATGCCGATCTTCTCGCCGTGGCGGATGGAGGCAGAGAGGCCCTTGAGCACGGGCTCGTGCCGGTACTTCACCACCAGCTTCTCGAACTCGATCGCCCCGCGCGCCGGCCAGCCCCGCGGCGGCCGCGACTCCTCCATCACCGCCGGCGCCTCCGGGGCCAGCTGCGCCGCCTCAGCGCCGGGGCGGGGCGGGGCGGGGTGGGATGGGGCGGGGCGGGGCGGGGGCGGGCCTCGCAGTACTCGAGGGCGCGCTCGACGGCGTTCATCTGCATCTCGACCTCGGTGGAGACGCGCACCATCCAGGAGAGCCAGCCCGTGACCGTCGAGGCGTTGGTCATCGAGAGGCCGGCGATGCCCGGGTCGATGGCGTCGCGCCCCACGACGATGAGCAGCGAGGCGAGGAAGACGATGGACGCCCCCACGAACTCGAGGCGGGAGCCGAGCCAGCGGTTGGAGGCGTTGAGGCAGTAGTAGGCGCGCTGGGACTCGTCCAGCCGCCGCTCGTTCTCCGCCTCGAAGCGCTGCTGCACCTTGAACGCCCGCACCGTCGCCAGCCCGCTCAGCGTCTCCGAGAAGTGCGCGTAGATCGGCGACCGGCTCACGCTGCCGGGGCGTCGGCGAGGGGGCGGGGGGCGGTGCGGGGGCGGGGGCGGGGCGGACGAGTCGAGGCGCTTGAGCTCGCGGGAGGAGGCGATGTAGTAGCGCTGGATGCCGCGGTAGAGGAAGGCGAGGGGGACCATCGGGAGGATGAACCAGGGCGAGACGACGATGATCACCATCAGCGACGACGCCACCGTGAACACCGTGTTGATGTACATCGACATCGAGCCCTGCCCGCGCCCCCCGCCCCGCCCCCGTCGGAGGCCGGAGACGGGGAGGCGGGGGCGCGGGGCGCACGGAGATGCTCTGGTCGATCTTGTCCTGGTCGGCGGAGAAGCGGTTGGTGATGCGGCCGAGCGGGGTGGTCTCGAAGAAGCTCATGGGGGCGCGGAGGACGGTCTGGAACATGCGGTCGTGGAGGACGCGGGCGCCCCGCAGGCACGCGAAGGTCAGCTGCAGCGAGCGCGCGAGGATGCCGATCGAGACCGCCAGCCCGAAGAGCGCGTAGCCGCTCAGGTAGAAGCTCGAGCCGCGCTGCGAGCCGGCCGGCGCCACCCGGTGGCCCGTCTCGTGCGCCGACCTGCCCCGCCCACGCGTCAGGGCGACGGGGCGAGGCGGGGCGGCGGGGCGCGGGGGCACCAGTAGGCGAGCCAGTAGTCGGAGCCGACGCGGAAGATGTTGGAGAGGGTCCAGAGGACGAGCAGCATGGCGATGGCCGCCGTGCCCCCGCACGCCAGGATGTACGCCTTGTACACCTTGGCGTCCACCCCGCCCTTCGCCCGCGCCTCCGCCTTGATCAGCCGCCCCTTCTCCGCCCCCGCCCCCGCCCCGTTCGCAGCGCCGCCCTTGCCGGGCCCGCCCGGCGGCCCGGCCGCCTGCGGGGTGCCCGCCGGCTTGGCGGCCTCCCCCGGGGCGCCAGCCTTGGCCGGGGTCCCGTTGGCGGCCCCCTGCTCGCCCTTGGCGCCCGGCTTGGCGGCCGCGGCGCCCTCGCCCTCCTTCCCAACCCCGTCGGCCGCTGGGGCGGCGGCGGCCTGCTCCTCATCGTCGTGGTAGCCGTAGGACTGCGGGGGGAGTGAGGGGGACGGGGGCGCCGGGGCGGGGGCGGGGCGGGCCTTGAGGAGGGCGGCGAAGTCGAGCCCCGAGGAGACGAGCTCGCGGTACGTCCCCGCCTCGGCCACCTGCCCGTCCTGCGCCGGCGTCGGCGCCGCGCCGGGGCGGGGAGGGGCGGCGGGGCGGGCCTTGAGGACGAGGACGAGGTCGGCGTGGGGCAGGTACTGCAGGTGGTGCGTGCAGAGGACGCGCGTCTTGGCGCCGAGCACGCCCTGCACGCACTCCTCGAAGATGTGCTTCGCCACGTGGCTGTCCACGGCCGACAGCTGCCCCCCGGCGCCGGCCCGTCGGCGAGGGCGGCGGCCGGGGCGGGGTGGGGCGGGGCGGGGCGGACGGGGTCGTCGAGGAGGTAGAGGGCGGAGTCGGAGTAGACGGCGCGGGCGAGGGCGACGCGGGCCTTCTGCCCCCCCGAGAGGTTGATCCCCTTCTCCCCGATCTCCGTCAGGTCCCCCGCGGGGAGCACGGAGAAGTCGGCGACGAGGGCGCAGGCGGCCACGGTGCGCTCGTAGGCGGCGCGCTCGTACGGGAGGCCGAAGCAGACGTTGTCCCGCAGCGTCGCGTTCGAGATCCAGCTCTCCTGCGCCACGTACGCCACCCGCAGGCTCGCCGGGCTCAGCATCGCGACCTGCGCCCCCTCAGCCGCGCCGCCGCGGGGCTCGGAGCGGGGCGGGGGCGGGCGCGCCTCGCCGGCGCAGTGGCGCATCTCGCCGATGATGGCGGAGAGGAGGGAGGTCTTGCCGGAGCCGACGGGCCCGACGACCATGACGAGGTCCCCCTGCCGCACCGAGAACGAGACGTCCTTCAGGTGCATCTTCGGCGGCGGCGCCGGGGCCGGGGCCGCCGCCGCCGCCGCCTTGTGGTCCTTGAGGGCGATCGCCTTGCCCTTGTCCGCCTCGGCGACGTCCCAGGAGAAGCAGGCCTTGCGGAAGCGCACGAGCTCCTGCTTCTCCAGGCCCGACTCCGGCACCCGGGGGATCGCCTCGATGTAGCTGCGCCCGCGCGCGTCAGCCCCGGCCTCCGCCCGGAGGGGGACGCCCGCACTCGAGGTCCACCTCGTCCTTCAGGAGGAACTCGCTGCGCGCCGGTCGAGGGCGCTCGCGCGGGGCGCGGCGGGGCGGCGGGGAGCGGCGGGCGGGCGCACGACATGCGGTTGATGGCGACCTTGGACTGGGCGAGGCCGTTGACGATGTTGGGGAGCATCATGAGGGGGAAGCGGAGGAGGTTGAAGAGCTGCAGCGTCGTGAACGCCGCCGCCGCCGTCAGCTTGTTCCCCGCCAGCGCGTACGTCCCGAACGTCACCAGCGAGACCAGGATGGGCCCTGCGCCCCGTCGCCCCCGGCCCCCGGGGAAGCGCGGGGGCGGGGCGGCGGGCACCGAACTGGGAAACGAAGGTGGAGGCGGCCTGGGCGTAGACCATGCGGCCGATCTGGTCGAGCTCCTTGCCCCGCACGCCCGTGAGCTTCTCGATGAAGGGGCGCTCCCAGGCGTAGAGCTTGATGATCTTGATCCCCTGGAAGACCTCGTTGGAGACCTTGACCCGCTCGTCCGTCGCCTTGACGCACTCCTTCCGCATCCCCGCGATCTTCTTCGCGATCACCGTGTTCTGCCCGCGCCGCACGCCCCGCGCGGTCAGCGGGGGCGCTGCGGGGCGGGCGGGGCGGGGCGGGTGCGGACAATGGGCATCATGAGGACCATGACGGCGAGGCCGGAGAAGGCGGCCCAGGAGACGATCTGGTAGAGGAGGGCGATGGAGAGGATGATCTGGAAGGGCCCCGACCAGATGATGTGCAGGTACGTCGTCAGGTCCATCAGCCGTTGCGCGTCCGCGCTCATCAGCCTGCGGGCCGCACGGGCCCCCGCGCCCCGCCCTCAGCCCCGCCCCCGCCCGGCGCCCCCGCCGCGCCGCGCACGTGACGATCTGCCCCACGCTGGCGCCTTGTCGCGCCGAGTTGCTCAGCGTGAGGGCCTTCTTGTAGATCGCCCCCACCAGGCCGGCCCGGATCTGCCGCCCCGCCGCTTCGGCTGCCGCCCCTGGCCAGAAAGGGAGGGGCGGGGCGAGCAGGGTGCCGACGCACGTGCATGCCGGTCCTGAAGACCATGTGGAAGTCTGGGGGCGGGGCGGGGTGAGGGCGGGCGGGGTGCGGGGGGCGGGGCCGGGGCGGGGCGGACACTGGTGGATGAGGAGGATCTGGAGGAGGGGCACGAGGAGCATGCCGAAGGCGATCGCGAAGCCGCTCCCCGCCTGCTTCGACCCGTGCTGCGCCACGAACCTGCGCCCTGCCCTGAGGCCCCGCGCCCGGCGGGGGCGGGGCGGGGCGGGGCGGACGAGAGGAGGGCGTGGAGGAGGATGGGGTTCATGTACTGGAGCACGTCGTGCACGAGCTTCACGGGCGCCGCGAGGAAGAAGCGCGTCCCGAACGCCCGCCGCATCGCCCGCAGGAACGACGGCCTGCCCGCCCCGTCACGCCCCCGCCCACAGCCGCCCCTCGCCCCACAAGCACTCACTGCGCCAAGTGCTTCTCCTGTGCATCGGGGAGTCAGCGAAAGCCGAGTCGGCGCATCCCTCTGCGCTGAAATGCAAAGCACCTTGTTCCACTCCCTCTGAAAGTTCTGCCGCGAAACAATTCGTGAACTTAGCGCGGGCCGCGCCAGCGCGCGGCCATCCCCTCCGCCCCGGGGAAGGGACTTAGGGGTGTAGCTCCGGTGGTGCAGCTGGACCCGCTGAAGGCTAGCGTGTGGACGCCCGGGCCCCGTCTAGGCGGAAGTGGGAGCGGCGGGCGCTTGGCGCGCGGGGCTAGGTGCGCCGCTCACCTCGATCACGACGTGGGACTGGTCGCCCTCCCTGCGAACCCCCGCGCTCGCCAAACTGCGAGAGAGGGAGGGTGGGCGAGACCGGCGAGCGCACCAGAGCGGGTACAAATCGCCCATGTTCAGTGTTCGGACGTAGCCCATCTGCATTATCGCGACGTCAACAAACCATGGGGGGGGGGGGGGGGGGGGGGGGGGGG